>NDXB01016817.1:0-21563 GCA_002631895.1 Agapornis roseicollis
AAAAAAAAAAAAAAAACAAACCAAAAAAACAAAACAGCAAAACCAACCCACCAACCAAAGAAACAAACAACCCAAAAGCCAGCCAAACATGCTCTGGACATCCACATCTGTATGGTTTATGGCAGGTGCAAACCTAGAGGCCATTAAAAAGAAAGTTCAGCTTTTGGGATACATGTCCAGAACTTACTGTCTTTTGAATAACACTGTTAATTTCATTACACTGCACTTATTTTTGTGAATCATATTTCCCAAGTGCAGCTCTTCATTTTTAACTCCTCATGTTTATTCTTTTTTCCCACAAATGGAGGCTTAAGCCCTTGAGCATTGTTTCCTACCAAAACAAGAGTCATCTGTGGTATTTAATACAGACATCAGTTAAGAATGATATTATGGTGCTTTCCGTGCTTCACTGCATTACTACAGGCAAGCTAACTAACAAAGAGTTAAACTCCTTTTCTAGAAATGATGTGTAACTAAACTTGTGTGGGAGTCTAGTGTATTCACAGCCTCAGACAAGTTATGTGTGGTATCTCACAAAACCCTACATTCTTTAACAGTCAAACTTGCACCAAACACGTTTACTTTAAGCACAACCAACTAAACCACAGCATTATTAAGTGATATTTCTGTAACACACATGGACACAATGAAAGGTCTTCACACCATCCCAGCAGACACAGTGCAACTTCTCCAATAGGCAGAGAAAACCAGTTAGTGCAAAAGAGTGATTTCAAAGCTGACAGCAAACATATCTGCTCTGAATAGTTCTCAAAAGGGTCCTGTCCCTGTTTACTGCCAAAGGACATTAACCACAGATTGGACCTATATTTGCGTCGTCTGAGTATCTATTCACCCAGATCCCATTCCCTGTCCAGTGAACTGACTATCTACAGCAATTTATGAGCATTCCTGTCCACTGCACCAAGAACCATGACTCTTTACCAGGCAGAGCAGCACTGACTATGCTTTCAGATGCAGAAGTTCCACATCCAGCCTCAAGATGTGATGCTCCCAGAAGCACTCTGTCAAGACCCACTACAGTAAACACTTACTATTCTGAGTTCAGAAGCAATGTGTGTGTGAGGATGGCTGTTAGCAGGAAGAGTAACCTAAATGTTAAGTGACTTATTTCAGAACTTGATGCATTCGCAAGAGACATTAAACACTTGGAAACAGCTCTTACTTCCTCCTTAATAGGAAGAAAAATTAGTCTCCATCCTTAACCTCAGAATAGGCTGGAAAGTCTAACCCTGGAGCAGGGGTTCCTTTTCTGGCTATGGATGTTTCCATCCACACTTCATTAGAATGAGTGGTTGTTAAAGGAAAAGCAATACAGAAGCTCCTGTGCTTCAGCATTCTTCAGAATATTAAGGACTTTGCATATTGCCACATCCAACTCAATTTATGTGGAAGTACATAGGGGCAGCAATTTAGGTGTAGGCTTATGTACAGCTAGATACATGCAGATATCCTTATAGAACACTTCTATATAGATACATATTTATCTATGTGTGTATATATAAAGTCTTCAAGACAGATAAAATGCACACAGCTGTTAGCAGCTGAAACAGGTCTTAATTACACTCAGGTTGTCATGGTAATGTCTGACAAGCTTTGCCTTCCTGGATGGGAATGTTTTCCCTCTTGGAGTTTCAGTATACCAAAAGAGAAGTTCTAAGGAAAATTAGAATAAAACAGAACTTTCCCTGGCCTTTGTGTCATCCTGCCAATGCAAAAGATCTTGGGAAACAGTATTGCTCCACAGGACTAACACATCAGAACAAGGCAAGAGCAAAATGATACAGGAATTTAAAAGATGTTAGCACTTAAAATACTTTTTTTGCTGAGAACTAGAATCCAGCCTATGATCTCAGAGGATTATCATCATTATTTTTAACATATGTAAGGCATCGTTAACGTCAGTATGTCTGATACACAATATTATCAGAGGTAACATCTTTTATTGCTATTATTCAAGTAAGAATACTGACGGGAGAAGCATGTTACCCATTTCACACGTCATCTTGTATCAAACCAGTAACACAGACAGTGAGGGAACTTAAGTCTGTTCTAACTGCAAGTCCATATTCTCTGCTTAAGGGCAGCTGGTTTACTATGGATTCATTTATGTCTCACAGCTTTTCTGAATAAAGTCTGCCATTCATTGGAATAACATTAGAAAACATTCAGAGATAAGAACAGAAAAAATAACCTAAAAACCAAATAGTTACGGATCTGATTCAGGAAAAGACAAGAAGCAATTTGGACTGTTTATTTCAGCAGCAGATTGCTAAGAAAATACTAAACCATAGGGGCAAAACCCTTTGGAGCAAAGACCTAGAGAGAAAGTCAAAAAGCAAAACTTTTGCTTTGTCCTGTGTCAGAATTAAATAATTATTTTCTTTACCTTCAACTGCTTTGCAAACTCTTATTCCTATGAATAAAATGTTCAACAGGTTTCCCCTTCCTTCCTTCCTTCCTTCCCATGTCTTAAAAATTAAAAAAATAACCCAAACATGAGAAAATCACATATATAAAACATCACACACTAAGACTATTTTAGTTCTTCTGGATCACATACATATTTTCCTGAAAAGATAGCAAAAAGCAGCACTGTGGTGCACCACCCCACTGGTAAGCATGCAGCTGCTGAGAGTGGTTTCAATACATCTGCAATCCACAGAATGGGAGTCAATGATCTGAACTTTGACCTCAAGTTTGAGTTAGCCAACCTAGCCTTTTTTTATAGGCAATGAAGATGAAGAGGCACAAAGAGAATGTGTTTCTGAAGGTGCCTGTTTACTTCCTGGTTATAAAATTAGTCATAAACTTTCAGATATCACAGACTCGGCAAGATCAGTCTCTTACAACAGCTCTACAAAAGCCTACAAACATACCACAAGTGAGCAAGTCAATGGTAGTTTTGCTTAAATCATGCTAACATAGCTCAACAGCCTTACTTCACTCTTGCACAAAAGGATGCTAGTGATGCAGAATTCATGTGTTTGTGCAGCAGGCCTCCAAAAACTACTGTAATATATCTAAGAAAAAAAACCTGAAGATCCTAATGAAAGCATATTTGCATACAAATGAAAGTTATTTTTGTATGCACTATTCCCCACCTCCAGTTTCATTCTCTTCTCAGAACCTCAAGGATGCATAAGACACAAGGAATTACTACTGAACAGAAACATTGTTTCCATTTCCCACAAGGAGAAGAAACAGCAAAATTTCTCACAAAACATACTTGGATATCTCTATGCACTGATGAGTTTACATAAAAGGGGGACAAAAAGACTTACCTTTTATTTTATTTTTTTGTAACTTAAAAAGGGGGATGAATAATGAAGCAGAAATGAGAAAAGACATAATCGCTCTGGGCCTGTCCCCAAATTTCAGAGGCCACAATGC
Organism: Agapornis roseicollis; assembly: GCA_002631895.1. Classification (NCBI taxonomy): domain Eukaryota; kingdom Metazoa; phylum Chordata; class Aves; order Psittaciformes; family Psittacidae; genus Agapornis; species Agapornis roseicollis. The sequence continues at coordinate 3,412 of NDXB01016817.1, forward strand.
TCTAAAAGGTTTTATTGCAAGATGACATTTTAATATTAAAACCTCTGTTTAAAATAAAAAAAAAAAAAGGAAAAAAATTATTCTTTTTTACTGAGCACTAAGTGTGTGTTATTTTGTCTCTGAAGGCTTCTCACATATTAACTTGGAGCTTTTTTGCATCATCCCTTCCTAGGAACGTATGTTTCTAACTTCCCCTTTTCTCTCTCCTCCACCCCCTCCCCTTAAATTTTATTATTATTTTTTCTTTCATTTCATAAGCTCTCAGCTTTTTAATATGAGAGCCTTTTATTTCTATAAAACTGCAGCTGCTTTCATTTAGTTTTATGGATTTAATGTATTTAGAGGTTCCAAGAGAAGCTTGGAGCTGGCAGTATTATCCAGACGTTTGCTGCTTAGTGCCTTTTCTAATGACAAGACTTATCTGATTCAGAACATTTCATATCTGTAGAAAAATTAATTCTCTCTCCCTTTGTCTTTAGGCCTCAAGATTTAATTTGTTCAGGGGATTCTTTCAAGCACATTTTTGTCCCCTTGCAGATACCCTGACGACTTACTTCCAATGCTGAAGTTGTTCTTCCTGCTGGCATTTGAGTCTGAACCATTTGCAGCTTGGTACTTATGTGCCTTGACATCACCATGGCATTTGAGCTGCTTTCAGTATTTAATGTATTTTGTCCTCTTGCTTTGGGATGTAGAGGTTGCTATTCTCACCCTTTTACATACACGGAAATGAAGCAAAGAGGGAACTAGAGCTCATATCTACAATTGATCCGTATTGATTTCAATATGAGCTACACATCTAAAATACTCTTCTGAATGTAACCTGAAGTGATTTACTCAAGGTCAAACAGGAAGTTTGTTGAAGGAGTAAAAGTGAACCTGGGCATGGTATTTAAGGTCACTATCCTTTCTACCAAAATATATTCCATTCTGCGCTGTGGTTTCCCGGTGGCACTGTGTGTGGCAAGGCAAAGAAACACATCCATCAGAGAAAACTGGTCAATGAATGGTTGAAATTTTTTTGGACATTGGCCTCAATATTGAGAAACCCAGTAAGACAAGTTGTACAATTTATGGAAGCTCTGAAGACGAAGGTAGATGAACTAAAACTGTCCTGTGCTAGCTGCATGTGAACAGCACATAAGGCAGCCTATCAGAAGTCACAAAAAAAAAACAAACCAAACCAAACCAAAAACAAAAAACAAAGAAAAACAGGTTATTTTAATGAGTTTGAACGTTAGACAAGTATATTCAATTTAAGACTACTTTGTCCTCCCATCAGAGAAACCCAAGGACAGCAGCAGGATGCTAAGGCATGTACCAAGACTTTGCAATTACTGAAACACCATTTTAGTTATCACTTGCTATTACTTTGTCACCTCTGTAGCACAAGAGAAAACTGCACCTGTTCAGAAGCACAGTTATTATCCATATCTATTTTCTCTATTTCATCTCTCTACTTTTTGTCCTCTGCAATAACTCCTGAGGACCTTTAGAAGCCCTCATACTAGCCTTCCTCTTCACCCCATCTATTAACCTGATCAGCAATGAAAAAGTTCATTGCAATATTCATCCATCATTTTTAGGTTTTATGGTTAATATCCTTTAATACATTTATAGGGAATTCACGTCTTGCAGAAGTACTGTTTCTGATCACCTAAGACAGTTCACTGCCTCTCTTGGTTAAACTCTTCCTGCATTTTCCTTGCAATATTAAGAACTAGACTGGTGATAATTGAGAGTCCTTATGAAACATTCTCAAGATATTTCATTCACCCTACTAAAAAAGTAAATAAAATCACCATATGCACATTTAAACATAATTGGTTTTGCAATCTAAATCTGAAAATGTGTGTATTAAAAATTGACAATAAAAGCAATTTTAATTAGATCTGAATTTAGATTTCTGAAGTAGTGAAATATTAGCAAAAACAATATCCAGGGGGAATAAAATCAACCTCAGAACCAGACAATAAACTTTCTTGAAGATTATAAAAGATTTTCTTTGTATCTTTCAAGTAAGATACATGTGTCTCCACTTTTTTTGAAAAACTAAAAATATAACAGGATTTGAATTTGGGAGTGGCTGGGACAATGACTGGCTCTGGAGGTCAGAAAAAACAACAGAAACAGTAAAATAAATTTCTGTGCCATTTTTGGCCTTTTTCCCCTTAAATCTTAAATGGAAATATAAACTTTAAAGTACTAAAACCAGAAGTCTGACTGAGAAGAAAATACACTCTTATGTTTTTGTTTCTATTTGTTTAAAGATCTGGGGTTAAAACCTCAACCCCCAGTATGTCAAATCCCTATCATCTCTACCCCTTTAAAAGCTTCTGTCTATAAGGCATTTCAATAAAATGAGAAGGAAAAGATTTGATACTTTGCTAAAGAACAAAATCACAAAAAAATGCTTTCAGGTATACATACCATAAGGAAGCTGAAGGGCACCCCTCTAACCCTGTTATATGCATTCCCACGAACCTACTTTCAAGAATCTTGATGGAAAAACTCACAAAATGCTTGCATGCTATCAGTTGATAGAGGCAAGCCAGTTATAACTGCATGTGCCAGCACCCCTGAAACAGGAGAAATGACTAGAGATAGGTATGAAGCTGGCTTTGTATTTCCCATCGAAGTCCCTCAAGACTATTAAATATGTGTGTTAAATGCCTCACTGACCACTGAAGAAAGATTGTGCTAGGCGCTGCACAGAGGCAGACAGCATCTTTTAGAGCTTACAACCCAAAGAGGTAAGATGGCAAGAAGAGGTGACAGCAAGCGGCTTTTCCAGGATCACAGCCAAAAGGTCAAACAAAAGATGAAGTGGAAACAAAACCCAACTTGTCAGCCCAAGGGAGTCCTTCAGTAAGGTGGAAAGAGAGTAAGCATCTTTCTAGTTGCTTGCTTCACACACAGGTACCTACCCCGAATGCCCATATTTGGGAAGACCCTGCATGGGCAAGTGCTTCCCCTCACACTCTGGGGCCACGAACAACAGAGGACTTTCTCCAGCTTCAGGATGAAACAGATGCAGTCTCCCTGGAAACTCACCCAACTGACATAACTGTCGCTTTTCAGGCCAGTGCAGTCCAGAGAGGGAGTTTTTTTCCTTTAGGCAGAAGACCACACTGCTGGGAATAGAGGGGGTCACAGCAGCGAGTATTCAAGCACATTGCAGTTCCCCAGCTCCTCTGCAAACACATTCTTCCTTGTTTAACATCCCAACAGAGCTGCACACATAGCTGGACTCCATACACTCCATTTCATATCCCTTCCCTTATAAACCTTTATTAAGGCTTTATGTTACACAACTATCACCGATACAAAACTATTGCATTTAGGCTTCCAGGCGACCGAGTGCATTAAAACTCCTTGCGTAGAATGGCAGGAACCAATTCCTCATTTTTACTGGCTGGGAACTGAACCTTAATAGGCCACAGAGCACAAAACTCATAAACCACTGGAGTAAGGCAGAGGAGGGGAAAGGAGGAATGAGGAGGGAGGAGGGGGAGAAGTTTGTTGCTGAGGTTATGAAATTATAACAGAAGAAAACAAAAGATGTGAAGCAGGGTGCAGTGAGGAATTCTCACCAAGCATGGCAGAGTTAGCCTTGCCACCAATGCCCAGCAGCTGGAGGGGAAACAAATAAAGCAAGACCATGCTCTTAACAAAAGAAAGCATTGCTCCTTGACACGGGAATAGCAGCAACCTTCATCTCCAGCCCTTGTGCTCCTCAGGAGAGGCTGGGGATTGCTGGCTCAGGCATGAGTTGCCTTTGCCTAGCAACCAGCGCAAAGTCGTCTGGCGGCTTGGCCTACAGTCACTTCATCCTGCCTTTCTCCCCTTCTCCATGCACAGTGCAAGGTCTCCAAGCTCATTTGTCAGACTTCAGCTCCATCCACCTTTAAGCCCATTGGAAGAATGTGCTGCTCCCATACTGACTGCAGGTAGCACAATGGTTTGCATCTTTAGGTAGTTCACCCCATCCCCCTTCATCTTATTCTGCTTTTGCAGCCCCTCATTGGGAAGCTTTCAGAGGAGGGACGAACTGTTTTGAGAAGATACTTAACCTAATGCATTCACCTATGAGGCAGCACTGGGCATTCACCTATGAGGCAGTACTGGACACTCCTGAAAGTACACGCATTTTTTTCTGCCTGTCTGTGATGTTAAAATGTCTGTTTCTTCTGATGGAAACACATTCTGAGTAAAAGAATGTTTTAAATGCAAGGACAAAGCAAAAAATATAACGCAATTAGAAACTACTGTCTAAGGACTGCCCTCCCCAATATGCATCATACACTGGAAATGCAGAAACTTCAGCAGACTGGAGAGGAAAAGTCAGATCTACAACTCTGAACACTTCTCAGGTAAATTGAATTCTGCAGACATTTACTATGGTGCTGAAAGTTGCTGGTGCAATCCCTCTATGCTTTGTCACTCTGACCTGAACCACAACAGGCCAGGGATGATACTGCTTCCTGGCATAGTAAGAAGTCCTTTCACTCCCTTGCCCAAGAAAGGAACTTATTAGGAAATTAAACAAACCAAAATGCACAAGACAAGCCCAGCAAACACAACTGTGCTCCAATCAGCATCAGAAGGGCTGGCTGGTCTCCAGCAGTTAGTCCCTGCATCAGGATTTTTTCAAATCAGAATAAAAGATAATCACCTATTTCAGGCACTGAAGGGATACTTATTTGGTGTGTTCTGACTTTGAAAATTGGAAATTACAAGAAATACGGCACCAGTTACCTTCCAGAGCTTAAAGTTATCATAATGCCATTCTTCTAACTACAAATTGGACTCTTAAGAGCAAGAACCAAAAGGAGCATGATTCCAGGTAAGAGAAGTGTGTATCAGGTGAGCTTACCAGGTGAGCTTACCTCCCTGGTATCATATCCCAGCTCACGATCAGGAATCCTCACCCCTCACCATCAGGCTCCTCTTTCAAAGTATTTTTAAAACTTACAGGAAACAATTTTAAATTACAAAATCTATGTGGACAGAGGAGGAACATCTGAAATCAAGGAAAGATTTTTGTTGTGTGATTTGGGTTTTTTTCCCCTTCCCTATAGAAATATTTTTCATTTAAAAATAAGATATCTTTTACTTCTGGAAGGGAAGTTTTAGCAATACAGGGAGGTTGTTGTGCAGGTTGGTACTTGTTATATACCAGGCCCTGGGAAATTACACCTGTAACTCAGTCTACTGTCCAGCCTAAACACAGTGCTGCAAGATGCTGAATTCAGCCATGCTAACCCTGGACCAGCATCGGCAGGAGTGAGGCAGACAGTCATTCTCACCCCCCTGGGTTGCTAGAACAGCACCAAATTTTCTCATCAAAAAGCTTTTTCCTATAAAAAGGTAGAAAGGCTATTGGTTGTCAGAGTTTTTTCTTTTTTACATTTTTAATGTTATCAAATTCAATTGAAATGAGCTACTTTGTCATCATGGCTTGTTATCGATTGCAAACTGAACATTCTTGGCAAAACTGGGATGAGCAGGAGTAAATCTTACATAAAAAGCACAGTTCTATTGATCACAGCAACTGCCACTGGCCCTCCACTGAAGCAGCAACCAGTTACTTTAATAAAAATGTAATCCTCCAGTAGAGAGGAACCCATCTGCTTTCCTATCCACTCTGCATCATGCTCTCACAAAAGCTCTTGAGAGAGAAAGCAGACCAGTCCATCCCCGTGATAAAACACTATTACTATGCAGTGACACCACCATACTTGATTTAAGTGCATCTGGCACTTTCAGGTGTAATGCCTGAAGCAATAATACTAAAACCCAGAACAACCATAGTTACACCCTCTGGGAGTTGTGTGTATGTGAACTAAGTAACTTACAGAGTTCCTATTTCCACAGTATCAAGCTCTTTACATTCTGTAATGTATTTATCCTGCTACTACCTAGGGGAAGGGTAGATCGGTTCTGTTCCTCTTCCTTTCCCAACACCTACTTATATCTTTATTTTCACCTGAATCTTGCCATGGGAGTAGGGCTACAAGGCTTGGCAGTGGGTCATGTGGGAAGACATTGCTGTGGCTGACAGCTGGCTTTGACACCAGTCACCGGTCAGACTTCAGGCTCTGCTGGAAACCATTTGGTGAAACCAAGTGTGCTAATTGTAGCAGGTGTCTGGACTTCTTTCTCTATCTCCACTGTTAAGAATTGAAGTCCAGCTTCAGAGACACTGTTGTACACACTTCCCTTACACCACTCATATTTTCAGGGTACAAATGTGGACACGGAGGCCTAGAGTCTCTTGCTCTCATGCTGAACCTCATGAGAACTCCCTTGCCCTGCCTGTCTTCTTCACTTCCAATGTTTAGGCTGAGACCTAGTAGTCTCTGCCTTCAAAAGATGCCTGGGGAGGAACTGTGGTGACTCTCTCATTTGCCATCCTTCTCACAGTCTCTGCAACCCAGTCTTTATGCTCATGGGCCCATTTCAAAGCAAGGATCAGGACAGCAGGCACGCATATGATTTCAAGCTTGGTTTTTCACACAGTATCTGGGCAGTTCAGATTCAATAAATAGAAGAGGCTCAGGAGATAAGTGGGGATGCATGGAAACAAAGAGCCAGATTTTGATCTCATATAGAGTGAGCAGGCAGGGAGACCCACTGACCAATGGAAGTCCACAGGGACAAATGATTGTGCAAAGACATAGACGAAACAGGGGGAACATCTGCCCTGCAATTGTGACTTAAAACCAAGCCTGACTTCCTTCTCCGGGTGTCACCCAGGAATGCTCCCTGCCAAAGAGGTGGCACCACTGCTCCAGAGGAAAAGGGATGGGGAGAAAGAGGAGAAAGAAGAATTCCCTTCCATCACAAGTTGGACCCTTGCACTACAAAGGACACACGTAGCTCCTGTGTGGCCATGTGATGCTGGGGACTACAGAGCCTCTGCTCAGCAAGCCGAGGAGTTAATAGAAGCAAAACAAATCCCCCTTATTTGCTTCAGGGTTAAGGGTCAGTGTAAGTAAATCATTAATTAACACACTGGTGCCTCAGTGCTATTGACAGGGTTTTGTGTGCACAGTGGGGCTGTGGCACCCCCTGCAATTAAGCAGGCAGTGAACTTTCCTCCTCCTGCTGTCTCCTGCCTGGCTCAAGCAAGCTGGCTTACTCCCTGTTCTCATTGGAGACTACTCTCTGTTTCTGCTCTCAGCATGGGGTACCAGCCACCCTCATGCTCATGCTTCTCACCTGTCCAGCAGAGCTCTCTTCAGAAATCAAGCCTCCTCATTTTGTTGCTTTCCAACTTTATACAGCACCTGCTGCTTTAAAAAGTTCACTGGCTATGCATCCATCAACATATGCATATATTTTACCTCCCTGCTCAGGTAAAGCTGCACCTACAGCCTCTAAAGTGCTCACAGATGCTTAGTGGTAACTCATCAGACTTACTACAGTATCTCAGACAGGGAAAAGATATTGTTCACCCCTTAGACCCTGGATTTTAATAAAAACATGAGATCCTAATACCTTACTAAAAGCACCTGTTTTTTTTTTCTGTTTTGTTTTCTAATTCTCATCAAAACAGGTCTGTTGACAGGCTGATTTCTATGCCAGCTGGGAAATTGCCACATAAAGAACAGTCATATAAGAGACTCCACAGTCACAGATTCTTTTAACGATCAGGCCCAACAGTGTCAGAGGAGCTTATAAGAACTTGCTTTTACACTTTTCTTTGTACAGGAGTCTGCTTTCTTTTATTTGCTTTGGGTTTCAGAAAGGTCTTGCCCTGCTGTCGGAAGGTCTGAGGTTGATAACAAAGACCAGCCACCTCAGAGCTGCATCTTGCTGAGATCAACACTGTTTTTAAGCTGAACTTTGAGTCTCAGGGAACTTCAGCTGGAAACCCAAGATCAGGGTTCATCATTCCCAAGCTCAGAATGAAATATCCCATCAGGGTTATGTGATGGGACAGCCTATGTCCTGCCAGTTCCCAATTACAAATCAGAGACTGTCCTGACAAAATCCTAATATGTATTTGTATAGTTACTAATCAAAAACAATTACAGCTCCTCTGATCTACTTAAACACTTTTGAAATAAAAGCAAATCGACAGCTACTTTCCTCTACTAATTGGATCATATTAGTTTAAAATTGTCTTAAAACCTTTCACATGCCTGAGATAGGAATGAAATTATACAAGCGATCTTAACACAGTAAGACCTCAGAGAATCCCCTCTTGCCAACACATACAAATTGTGATCATATTGATCTGATTGCCACAACAGTTTGCCCCCCACATTTTATTTATTTTAGGAAATTCAGGTAAGTGACCAGTCATTTCTTAATTATACCATTGAAATATTGCTATACTGGGGAAACAGTACAGTAAAAACCCTTGGTACGAAGCTGACTATCTTTCAACAGCACTTTCTAGAGGGAGAACAAAAGCAGTTTGTGCAGAGCCCCTTTTCTCCTGCCAGTTGCAGGCACTGGAAGGTCTGATGAAAACTGGGAGGGGGAGGAACATGGATGAGCATCTCCAGAAGCTATGCAAGAGGTTTGCTCAGATTTGGAGGCACCTCAGCTATGTCCTCAAGAATTTAGATAACTCATAAGTCTGCCTCATCTCAAAGATTAAATCTAAGATGCCAGTTTTAAAGGTGCCTCCAAAGCGTTAGAAACAACTAAAATTTCAAACGTGCTGATGGAACTAGCCTGTCCCAACCTATGCCTCCCTGCTCCTCCTTCATAACTCTTTTTGTATTTATAAATCGTTAACAGAAATAGTAATTTTCACTCGTATGCATTAAAAGATTATCCATACATTGACAAAATTTATCTGTGCAGTGTACTTGTGGATCATTCATCCTGGTACTTCTGGCCAACAAGGCAAAAGTTGAAGGAATCAACACTTTCCTCCTCCCTCAGTGTATTCCACTGGTATTTGCCATCTTTGTCTTTCAGCATCCAGTTCACAGCCCTTTCACTAGTTACACGAAAATGCCACCCTGTACAATTTCTGAAGCCCATGGATGTTAAAAGCAGAAAGCTGCTAGCAGCCAAATTAGCAGCACATAATTAGTCTGATGCATAAACCTCTTAAAAAAGTACAGGGCATTTGGTGTCAAGATTAGACAATTAACTTTGTCAGAGCATAGGAGAATGCGCTGAACCGCTTACATTTGCAACATAGTATTAAGTCTGCAATTCTCACTGGGACTTGTGTGAGTAAATACTCTAGGTCAAAGCCTTGACAGCCTTATTTAGATTTTGCTCACTTAGTGCAGGATCTGCTCAAGTAAAGACTACATATAACCCAAGCAAAGACTTGAGAGTTTGGCTCTGTGTTTTGACAGCCGATAAAAGACCGGCTGGAGTGTAAGCAGGATCAGCAAAAGTAAGTCCTTCCACATACACATCTTGCCTGAAACCAGTGCTGTTTTGCATGCTAGCCAAAACATGACTGTTCAGTGCAGCATATTCTGCAGTGCCCCAGCCAGCCAAGCTTTAAAAATAACCCAAACTGGTGAAGGGCTTCTGCCAATTCCCTTTATGTTGAGATGTGGCATCAATAGAGTGATCCATCAGCAATTCACATCTATGATCAAATGGGCTCATTCCCTGGGGAATGGCACACTGAGGGAGATTAGCACCTGTCTTTCTCTCCTGTTTGTCACTGGTAGGTGCTTAAATGAAGCAAGATACCAGCTCTGCTAAAGTGAACAAAGCTCCCAAAAAATAAGATGGATGTGCCAAGGCCACAAAGCGAATGCTCACTCAGGAAACAGAGCGAACAAGTTCTCCATCTGTTTCCCAAAGGTGGATTTGTGAGCTGATAAGAGGAACATGGTAAGTCATTAATATGGTGAGTATTAGGACCCAATGTACAGTTACTAGGAAAAAGCCTTCTGCAGCACAAACAAAAGAAATTTACTGGCCCTTCAAAATCTTGAGTACCTCAGTGACTCTACAGTGTCAGGAGCAGACAGGCAGAAGCTAACTCTACTCAAGCTAATCCCAGGCTTAAGATCAAGGGGTCCCAAGGCAGAGGCATGGATGTAAACTTACTCTCATCAGGAGGCAGTCTAGTCATATTCACACAACACCTGAGCTAGCAAGCTCTCATTCTTCCCCAGATAGCACTTGATGCACCTTAACTCTGTCAGCTTGAAAGCTGGATCTCTGTATCATATTCTAATTTGCAACCATCTGGTTTAAATACCAGATAGTAAACCACCTTTTGTAAGTAGAATGTCTATAGCAGGAGTCTCTTCAGTACTGAAGAACTCAGATGTGTGGAAGCAAGAAAACAAGCTGAGACATTAGCCAATAAGCTTACTGTTTCATTAAACCATGTAAAATCTTGAAGGGGATATTGTCATCACCATGTAAGGAATGGAGAGGAAAAAAATATCCCCATTCTTTTAGTCTTACTTAAATGTTATGTAGGACCACATGCTGCTTCTCTTCAAATTACTGGGCATATAGCAGCAGAGCAGCACAAAGGTTGCACTCATTGAACTGGGAGCAGAAAGTTTGTGCTGTGGTGCTGCTCCTTGTACCACTGAAGCCTCAAAGTTTTCACAATTCAGATGCTTTGCAAAAGTTTTAACTCACAAGCACTAAAAGAATTGCTTCCCACAAGAATAAAAATGTCTGACAAAAGCTCTGACCTAGCATGTTGGTGTCTAATGTCTTTGTAGAATATGGATAATACTTTAACATAGTAAAAGTAGATGTCATTTTGGCCTTCTCAGTTTAAGGAAAAATTAGTTCCTTCTGAACTTGTTTAATGTAAATAAGCCCTCTATTTATCTTTGTCTTTAATAAATTCATACATTAAGAGGAAATTCTTCATACAAGAAGACCCACTGAGCTATATCATCTCATTTTAAGAGATTTCCTGTTGGTAGAAAACAAAGCAGCCACCTGCAAAGGCCTAGTGCTCAAAAGGATTTAAACCAACACAGATAATTAGATCAGTTAACCTTGCAAATTAAAACAAGCACATTGTATTATCTCCAGTTTATCCTAAAAGAAAATATGAAGTTGCCTCAGATAAATAGTTTAATACAGACAATGAAGAGCTTATACAAGCAGCATAATGCTGTGTCTTCTAAGCATGTGGGCTAATAAGATGAAAACCCACTTTCTGACTAGCTTCATTTTAAGAGAACTGGATGCTGGTGTGCACCAGAACAGAGGACCACATTTAATTCACAGGCCATGTTGTCCAAGAAGTTTCACCTATCACTTGGACAGCTTAAGCCTTTGGTCTTGGATCACTATTCAGTGGAAAAGAATAGGTGGAATCACTGGCACATTCAACTACTGCTCTCCAATGGCTACAGAAGGTAGCCAAACATTTAACCTTCGTTAGACTGAAGTTAGGGCAAATGAACCCTATCCCAGTCACAGAATTTCATTTTATGACTCAGGCATTCACTTTGTTTTTGTAAAGTAGTAATTGCACTTGGGGTGAACTGCCTTACACAACCAGAAATCTTGGTGCTGCTCATTAGATATGATACAGAGAAAAAAGTCCAGATTTAGAATTGTCCTAGCAGCTGGATGACACCAATTATCCATTAGCATCAGTATGCCAGCTTGGGCCATGTTAGGTCACCTACCAGCAAAGTTTTCTTTGTGGTCAGCAGCTTAACTGTGCAGCACAAAAGCTGCGACAACAATTGCCTATCAGTGTTAGTGTGCTAGAGATGATCTGTGTGACCAGCCATGACTAGGGTTGGCCCAAAAAATAACCGCTCCATTTAACAAACATTTCAAGGCTTATAAGTGCAATTCTCACCTGTGGAAGGATGGACATTTTAAGAGAAGAAGTGACTGCATACTATCCAGTGATTAGATGTAATTTTAGAAAAGAGTTTTCAACTGTTTACTTATTATTTTTTAATTCAAGATGCTATCAAAACAGGATAAACAGAACATCTTGGTCAAAGTACTGTCCTGGATCTGAGAACAATAAGAAATATGCTGAAAGCAATATTGTTTCAAAAAATGTTTCAGTGCTTTCCAGGAGAAGTTAAAGGTTTGTTTTTTCATCATCTCTTATTGTAAGACTTGGCAACACCTTACATTTTAGACAGGAAAGGAAATAGCTGCAATCTTAGCAGTGAACTGGACTGTACTACAGATTCTGAACACAGGCCACTTGTTGCTCACTGCTGGAAGGAGTAGATGGTTGGTCTTATGGCTAGGAGCTGCTATTCTCTGGCAGTTCTGTAACTGCTGTGGATGGAACCCGGTTTTGTGACCAAAATTTCTAGCTTATCAAAAACATTTTCAAAAAAATAGCTCTAATGACAGGTTTAATGCTCTTCTGGTATTTGCTTGTTTTGTTGTTTGTTTGGGGTTTTTTTGTGCTGTTTTGGATTTGTTTGGTTTTTTGGTTTGTTTTGTCGGAACTTGTGTGCATATGTATATATATATATATATATACACACGTATCTCCATCCTATACTGAGTCTGGTTAGCAGATCTACAGAAAAATAAGCTGAATAAAATAGACATTTAGAGTGAGCACGTTGTGCTGTATCACCTAATCTGACCTACCGTGTCACAGAGGACACAGGTTTCTAAAGGTACTGCAATCTATAGCAGAAATGGGTACCCACACAAGTAGACTTCAGAAAAGTAGACTGGAAAGTGAATATGTCCCTGGGCTAAAATGATTTTTTTGTTCAGGGTGCCTTTAGCTTGCACACCAAGGATATGCAGAATTTCAGTTTGATCTTCAGGTTTGTTTCTGTATACATAATGAAATTCCTAAGTCAAGGCTTGATTACCGGCTGCCCTTGGTTACCAAATTGTTCTGGTTAGCCTAGCAAACAAGCCCAAATTTGCATCTGCTTCTCTGCAGATAAATCCCCTGGGCTGGCACAGGAGAAGGTCATGGCACTTGGAGTGCATTCCTTAATGCCACAGGCTGTTCTATGCAGCCCCATAAGGAAACACAGGGTGCTTGGTTACTAGGGCTGTCACTACTGCATCTCTTACCAGAACTTAAATATTAAGAGTAAGAAAAAGGAAAAATCTTAAAACCAACAAAACACAATACTAATATGAAAATAAATAAATAAATATGTAAAATAAGAGCACCAGAAAATAATTTGGCAGCTGCAATGTTAGGAAATGGATCTTTCCTCATTTATTTTAAATGCCTGCTTTTTGCTGCAGATCCAACACACTCGAGTTTCATTTCAGAAACTAAAGCTGCTAAGCAGCTACCAAATGACCTTTGCCTCTAAGATGAGTATTTATGGCAGGCAACACATACATCAACAACAACAAAAAGTTTCCCCAGTAACGAAAATGTTTCTGCCAGCAATGTATCTTTTACAAGCTTGCAAGATGTACCAAGAGTATAATAATCAGATTAAAATCACATCAAACTATGTTGGGAAGTCAAGGTGAAGGCCTTTGGATTGTTCTCCTGAATAGCCCTATCCAGACCTATCAGGTGATGATAAATTCAGGTTTTTGCTTGGTTGGTGTTTTCCAAATTTGTTTTAAAGGCTTATAGTTTTTAAGAGCCAAGAGGTGGAAAATAGTTGGTGTTTTAGCAGTTCTTGCCAGTATCTGACAATAGTGAAATGGTCAAGAAAAAAAATCCCACGATTCCTCCTGTGCAGGGTGTGCAGCAGTGCTCGTAATAAATACTTTCTATGCCTCTTTACATAAGACTTTAAGAGCTTTATTTTCCTTTCACAGTGGAAGCCCAAGCTTTAGAAAGGCAAAGTGATTTGCCCAATTTAATTCATATTTCTTATAGTTAACCTAGGAACAAACTTGAACCTCAAGGCCCAGGGGTTATATTTTCTTCCAGGATCATGGGGACTCAAATTAGCAGATGGGTTTACTGCTTCTATTTACCACAGAACAGGAACAGAGTTCTAAGTTGCTAAGCACAGGGGGAAGTACTGAACTCCCAGTGCTTTATTTCCATCTGCATAAAATGCATGCCTGAAAGTCTGCCTTGAATCTTTCGTTTTCAGATAGCACACAGCAGCCTGTGAATAGGCACTTGAAATGGATACTACATCCACATTGCTCCCTGCTTTCTCCTCTCCACAGAAGGCCACCTGGGAAATATAGACAAGCACTGACAAAAGAAATGCTGTCATCTGTCAAAGTGGATTATCAAGTGTGAGAACAGGAGTTCAAAGTGTTAATATCTGCTCTGCAAATGTAAAGAATAGCAAAAGTCTACCCAAATATCTGTGATACCAGAGGCGAGTGACATCTAGCCAGTCTAGCTACAGCTGAGCATCTAAACTACAAAGCCCTACCCACCTTACAGCAGCAATGCACAGTCACCTATGCATCTCTGTGAAGTACATGAAGGCAGCATTCTTGCTTTCATACTCAGATTGACCAGGTTTGTACAAATCAGCAATTTGAAAAGCTTTAACCACTCAACTGATTATGTGCAAAGTCAGTTTGGGAACATTCAGATGAGATTTCAAAACCAATGAGTAATAATCTCATTCACACTTTCTACTCAAGGCAACAAATGGCATCTGCCCATAGCCTGTAGGATCACACATCAGGGCTGTCTAGGTTACAAAAGAGCCAGTGAACCATGACAAAAATCTGATGCTCAATACATCCATGAAAATACAGGATATCCTTGAGTATCTATGAGGATGCCTATAATTTACTTTGCCCTCTCTGGCCTGTGACAGCCAAACCAGCTAGTCTAGAGTTAAAATACTAAATCCCAGGGAGAGAGGTTTTGAGAGTGGGAAGTGTAATAGCTGGATAAAGAGGCTGGAATCAGTGAACTCACACAAAAACACTGCAATCCCAGAATATCACACCCACTGCAGCTTAATCTGAAAGTCAAATCACATGACTGCATTTTCCAGTTTAACTTGCATGTCTGCCACCACCAAGCCAGCTACTGAGAATTCTCCTACTCACTGCACAACTCCCACCAGCTTCCCAGTATAAGAGAAACAGCTTCCTTGGAAATAGAAGAGTTCTATCATTAGTGAGATTTAAAGAAAGTTCACTAATCCCTGTTCTGCCTCCTCCAGTGGGTACTTCTTGTGGACCCAAAGCTCACACAAAAGGAGGGATTTATCATGCCATTGACTTAGATCCACTTCCAGGAAATCCAGATGAGGTTTTTTCACTGGCTCCAATGGGAGGAAAACAGAACAGGTACTGAATATATATTTAAGAAAAACCTACTGTCCTGGGTTCAGCAGTTGCAGTTAGTTTTTCTTCTCTTTAGTAGCTGTGTTTTGACTTAACCCAGGAACAAGGCTGATAAGGCCGATGTTTTTGGTTGTTGCTGAGCGATGTTTGCCCTGACCAAGGACTTTGTGAGCCTCATGCTCTGCCGGGGAGGAGGGGAGGCCGGGAGGAAGGAGGGACAGGACTGTACTGACAGGNGCTGATAAGGGTTTTTGGTTGTTGCTGAGCGATGTTTGCCCTGACCAAGGACTTTGTGAGCCTCATGCTCTGCCGGGGAGGAGGGGGGCCAAGAGGAAGAAGGGACAGGACCCAAACTGACCAAAGAGGTATCTTAGTGACTGGATTGTTGTTATCTGAACCAGTGGGGGTCGTATTTCTTCGGCTCTTCTTTCCTCCCACTCCTCTGGAAGAGGGGAGGAAAGAGGGGAGGTCCAGAGGGGAGGGGGTGTGGAGTGAGTGAAGGTGCTGCCTAGCTGGGTTTAAACTACAACACCTACCCACATATTGCCAGAAAATCCAGTCTATTTCATCTGTCCCCCAGTACTAAATTGGGTTCTCTACACAGAATTGACTAAACTGCAGAAAGATATCGAGATCGGCAATAGAAAAAGCCTGCAAAGCCTCCTTAGTGTCTTCCCTCTGGAAAAGTAAAATTGTGCTTTCATTCCAAACTTCAGAAAGCTTCTACTTTTTCTACACAACTGCTTAATCTTATGAACCCCTGAGATGACATCAAACAGACACCACATGGAGAGGCGACCTCTCTTAGGCACGTGAGTTCTGGTTGCGGAGGCACCAGTGAGTCAGCAGTGAGCAGATATACTACACACATACACAGGCCATATGCTACTGGATGCAGCATCTTTGTGTAGTAGATCTCACAGCCTTCAACATGTTCATAGAGCTCCCCACCTACCCTAGAGACAATTGGTTCCTTACATCATTAGAGCCTTACACAAAGCTGATCTCACTACGACACCAAACAGAGGTATTATAGCCCTCTATCACCCCAATGCCTGTGCTCAACAACAGGGACAAGCACCATGCATTATGAAACAGTTCACCCAGCCCAGCATCCTAAGCTTACTTTTATTTAAGTAAGGAGATTGGCAGCTGTTGAAAGATATTTCAGCAGCCTCAGGGGTACAGAGCAGTTTTAGGTCTGACCTGTGGAAAGATTTGCCTGTGGTGATGAATAAGTATGTAGTGGCAAGTTGTCAGTGCTTCCTGTGCTAGCCCTTTGAGGACTATGCTGAGCTGGTACACACAGTTGTAGTCATAATCTAGAGAGTTTAAATATAGTAGGACTGTACCAATCTCTCCTTCCTAGAGTCTTCACTTCCCCACTGAAAGATGTTACAGTACTTGGTGTACTCCAGTTTAGTGAGTGTTCTCCTTTTCTTTTGAATTACTTTTAAATAATTATTATTTTTAATAAATTTAAATCTTAATCAGAATTACAACAGTATTTTAATTTAAATGAAGCTGTTTTCATTACATGAAACTGCTCCAGTGTATGTTTGAAGGAGGTTTCTATAATCTTAATTTTCATAGAGAATCCGAACAACTATTCATGCATTCCTTTAAAACAAGTAAAATTTTAACTCCATTTCACCATACCACCTTTCCTATTTCTCATTAAACTGTTTTCCTAGTTTTTCTGTTTAATGTGTTTCTTTGAGAGCAGGTGAGGAGGTGAGGTCTTGATCCAGAGGTGTCTAGTCATCCATAGAATGGATTTCAAAATATGTTAAAATTTAAATAAACTTATCAAAGTTCACATCAACTCACTCTATGTCTCCCAAGTAGCACATACATTTCTTCATATTAAAGTGCATATATACATGCTACCATTTGTTTTGTGTAACCATATCCTGCCTTGGGGAAGTTCGGACTTTAAAGAATGTAAGTTCGTAAATATTTTAACAATTTTTATTCTGTGCTGCTGCAAGTCTGGCTTACCACATCAGCTATTTATAATGATCAGGGGGGACTTTTTCTTGTGAAGGAAATTTAGACCCTAGTGTAGTTTACTTTGCAAGACATACTAGGAAAGAATTAGAATTAATTATGGGAGAGAAAGGCTCACTGGCCTCTTTCTTGAAGTATATGCTGATTAGAAAGCTCTCTCCTGAATGTCTCATCCAACTCAATAAACAAAACAACTCTTCAAAGTGGAGATGAGTACCTCCTCACATCGAAAAAGATTAAAAAAATACACTTTATGTTGCGAGGAAATTAGCAGTTATTTACCCCACATGCACTCTGCAAGAGCAGCCATTAGGGCCAGCTAGCAAGTATGTAATCCCATAATGAATGATCACAGACATAAATGGATTCATGACTTTTACTTCCCGATAAACACTTTTTCAGAGGATATCATCAAATTTTTTTCTTATCTTCTGAGGACCTGTGTACCAACTACTTGTACCCTAAGAAGAGTGGATGCTCAAAATTAGAGAAGAAATACTACCTAGGAATGAAACTAAGACTCTTCTAGCAAATAAACAGACTGATGAAGTGGGCATCAAGGGATGATTTCTAATTTTCTTCTTGAAAGCACTATGTTTCATCTGTATGCCACTTATAACTAAGTGCTTCCTTCCATCACTATGTAACAGGATGAATAAGAACAGTACCAAACCCAGTAACACTATGAGTAAACAGTAACATCCTTGAACTTCATTATTAAAAAGAGTTGGTTTATTAGTTGATTTTTAATAATAGAATGTGAGAATATGGGAAATAAAGATTATTTGTTCAGAAATATTAATCAGTAATTGTTTTCCCTAGCAAAAATGTATATTTTTCTTGCATTAATGTGGAGAGGATATTACTCACTATTTGCACTCCTTATTTTTGCATTTTCCTCACTGTATGAAGTGGCAAAGTAAAAATGTTGGGTTTTTGGTTTGTTTTTTTTTTTTTTTTTCAAATGTCAATTTAAATTATTT
>NDXB01016817.1:54268-72375 GCA_002631895.1 Agapornis roseicollis
TTTTTTTTTTTTTTTAATGCAAATAAGAATTCAGGAAACATTATAATTTAAATTGCCTCTATAGAAAATCTGCATTAATGTATGTATGTCTTATACGATTTGTCAGCTACATGAATACAAACTGTTTTTCCATTCTCTGTACTCTAGGTACAGAGTCACTGGTCTGTATTTGTTGTATACTTGTGCAAATCCTAGCAGATCAGCATCCATTAAAATAAATACATGCAGTCACATTTTCAAGTATAATTGAGGTAATTCACTGCCTGAATTGAAACTTGTGATATGATCACCATGTGATTTAATTGAAACAGATTAGGTTTATCAGTATATGTAGAATGTTATCCTATAGCTAAGAAGACAGCGTTCCTTACCTTGAGAAAGGGGCAAAAATGTGAAAAGCAGAAACCATTTATCCCAGATGTTATTGAACATCCTCAACACTGGATATCTCCAAATGGCACATCTCTTCCTCCCAAACCAACATACATACAACCCTCCTTCACACCACTCAGACTCTACTCATGAACTACTCTGGGTTTTCTTTCCCTCCTGTCTTTACAAAGATGCATTACTAAGGGTGCATCTTATTAAAATTTCATACTCAGAGACGATGAGGATGTGTTTTGTAGATGTTAGTTTCATGGCTTAAGTATCTTAGAAAATTTAACAGCTAAATGGACAAAATGTAGCATCTATAGCTCATGCAATATCAATATATTGCTTTGATATCCATATACTGTGATGTAATACAGCAGTGTGATAACACGACATTTGGCGATTCATGCTCAAGCCTGTCCAGCTGAAGAGAATTCTTCAGTGACAACCTACTGACACACCAGAGTGGGGACTGGTCTTTATAGATGACAACTGTGTTACTCTACCTTGTCATTGCCTCCCATGGAATACAGCCAGGTATTCACAAAGTCTCTCATCTGTTCTGCATTACCATGTCTAAGACTTTTGCAGTCCTTGAGCAAATGCCCTGCAGCCATACCACCACCACCCCTTTGGCTACATTTCCTACAGAACTCATGAAACTATGTCCCCAGAAGAACCCCACCTGTAAAAGCTTTACTTGCAGCTCACATCCCACACCAGGAAGCACTACATGACAGGGGTCTCTTCTCTCACATGGAATTGCACTGTATGTTATTTTGTAATTGAGAAGCAAGCCAGAACAACTTGCAGATACTCTTTCTTCTGGTTTTGGTCAGTATTCAAGATCCACATAGGTCTTCACAAGCTCAGAGACTGCTTGGAAAGGTAGCAAGTTAGTGGTCATTCAGCAGCATTACATGACAGGACATGTTATGATAATTTGAAAGTCACGTCCAGGGGTGTTGCTATCCCAAACTGGTCATTTAAGATCTGATAACATCCCTTCCTTGAAGTGCAAGAAGAAAATGACAGTGGCTTCATCTCAGTGTGCTGCTTTAAACCTGCCTCCAGCAGTTAGAAACAAAGCCTGTGCCAAGAGGAATATTCCAAAATCAGGAAAAAGAGCATCACTGCCATTACAAGTCTGGTAGGTCTCAGCACAAACAGGGTGTGCTATTCTCCACACCTGTGCTCCAAGAGGTGGAAGACAAAACCTGGAGCCATAGATATATTATCAAGTTTGTGGTTTAGAACTAAGAGCTTATCCTCTCTGTTTAGCAAAAAGAAATATAGCTGAGCATAGACAGGATTGCTAGCTACATACCCACACTAACTATGAAGAAGAGAAGAAGCAACATTTAAAATAAAGGACAATATTGCAGAAGAACAAATAAGTATAAATTGACCATGAATAAATTTGATCTGGGAATTAGAAAAAGGTTTCTAACCATCAGAGGAGTGATGCTCTCAACTGCTTTCCAACAAGGATAGTAAGAGCAAACAACCTAATTAGTTTAAAGATGAGACTCGATAAACTTATGAAAGGGATTATGTGATGCAGTTTTCTGCAATAGTAGGGACAGATCCTGATGAGCCAGGATTTCCCCCCAGTCCTGCATTCCAGGCCATATCCTGTCAACCTAAATTCTCAGCTACAGTGCAGTGGTTTACCAGGCATCACAGAGACTACCCTGTTCTAAAACAGGACTGGCTCCTGTTTTCAAAAAAGCATAGGTTTCAGCATACAGTGAAAGGAAACATAACTTCCTTGGCTTAAAAAAAAAAAAGAAAAGAAAAGAAAAAAAGAAAAGAAAAGAAAAGAAAAGAAAAGAAAAGAAAAGAAAAGAAAAGAAAAGAAAAGAAAAGAAAAGAAAAGAAAAGAAAGGGAGGAAACACCTAGAAATCTTTATAGAAAGAGCAGAATGAGAAACTTAGAGATTTGTCATTAAAATAAGGTGGGGAAATAATGAAAAGGTAATTCTATTGGAAACTTGGGCAAAGCACTCTATTATTAAAAAAAAAGTCATATAAGCAGAAAACCATTTTGATATTTAATAAAAATCAGTCCATATATTTGTAATTTCTGTTGCAAGGGATGGCATACCTAGATAAGTATATTAGTCATGCAAACCATATTTGCTGTTTGATTCTACAAATTGAGAGCAGCAGTCTTGACTACGTAGCGTAGTAGGTGAATCACTGAACTATCAATTCATACCAATCACCATGAAATGGAGCTTGGGAGGTCAGTTCATCCAACCAGCTACCAAAATGCTCTGCATACGTAAACCACTTAACATCTTTTTGTTTAAGCATTTGTAGAAGCCCTCAGGAAAAAAAAAATAATAATAAAAATATCTATATTTTTGAATCATAATGCCATACATGTTGGCTCAGTCTGAATCCTATTGAGCATTAGGGTGGCAAGTGGAGAAGATTTAGAACATAACTATTCCTCCTTTTTCAATAAAAAACCCTAATGCTGTACTTCTGCAAAGTTAAATCTGTCCCAGGATTGCCTCAACAGTAGTCTTGACATTAGCCATTATTTTTAATTAAGATAACTGGTAAGGCTTTCAGGTGAGATCAGGAAAGTCTTGATATGCAAAGTAGTCTCACTCTGCAAGGAAAATTATTTTCTGATATGATATAAAAAAAGTACCTCTGGTCTCTTGAGAGACCTCAGGTTGTCTTAAATTCACCAAACAATTCACAAAGGTTGTGAATTGTTTGAACCTTACCACTCAAACACCTCACTGTTTCCTGAATTAGATAATTGCAATAATGGCTATTAAAGGCATAGGACCATTTCTATCATTACAACAAGGAAACCAGGCTGCACAGACTTGGTCCAGGGTGCAAGTTCGTGTCTCAGCTTTCACCTAACATAACATGTTGTCTATACAAAAACACAATAGCTGACGAGTACAGTGTGCTAAACATCCTAAATCATAATGGGTTTCTAGCTATTTTGCAAGAGTATTCTGAAATTTTAATTCCTCTTCTGAACAGAAAATCAAGAAGTCACTGTCCACATTTCACAGATGTTGAAAGAATGTTTAAAAGGAAACAGAAAAATTCTGACTATCTTTACCAACCTGTGCATCTAGAGTACTTAGTAGGCCAGGGCTCTTTATCCTAGATACCAAGTTTGTTAGTACCAGTATTTTGCCTCTTTCAGCTTTTCCCAACTTGTCCATAGAGCATTTTACCTTCTCTCAACTTAGTCCATAAAGAGATTTGGGATCTTTTCTGGAATGGAAGATGTTCTACAGCTACAAGCTGTTATAGCAACCAGTCTGCCTACTGCTCTCCTGGGCACCTGAATTATGCAGAGCTTGGTATTCTCACTCTTTGCTTCAGGATTTGGTGTGACACTGCTGAAACAGAGCAGACTAGAAACAGGATATTCAAGAGATAAGAATCCTTGAGTAGCTTCAAAAACTTAACTTTTCCAAAGTTTTTAGGAAGAAGAGTTTTGAAGCCAAAAGTACTACAGATGTGTTGGAGAGAAGCACAGATAGTAGGAAGGATGTAGAGTGACCTAGTGGCAGGCACTAATGCTTCTCCACCTTGTCTCCCCTGCTTTGTTTTCACACATTATTAAAGAATGGGTTCCTCTGTAAAACCTGTCCTCCGTCTCACTTTCATGATGCACGAGCAGCCCTCATTCAGCAGATTAACCAAATCCCTCTGATTTTGTCCCTTGGAAAAAGGCTGATATTTCCAAATACATAAATGGTTCTTGAACATTTAAACCCCTTCATGGAGGACAAACAGCTCCTTCTTTCCCTACCACTGCAATATCAAAGTCTTTTTGTAGCTCCTTTTTAGTTCTGCCACACAATACTCCTGAGCTTTACTTTAAAGATAAGCCTGTTTTGGAATCACACCATCCTAGCTCCTTCTCTGCCCTTCGTCCCCCTCCCCCAGCTCCCAATCTTTCAGGGTCAGAATAGCATATATTCTGAAGTACACTTACAAAGATGCTTAAATGTATGTGTAATGGCTCATCATTCTGTATCTTTAAGAGATGAACAATAAATGTCAGAATCTTCTTTAAATTCTCCTTAGGAATCACTTTCTCCAATCACTCTGGAAACTTCACCCAATGTTTTATTCCTTTACTTATGCCCTTTTAAAAGCTGCCAAGTTGCATCTTTAAAGATTGGGCTTTATTCCACCAATCTTGTGAACACAAGCCATTTGTGACTCAACTCCCTCAGGCATGCAAGAGTCAAAGAATAAAAACATACGCTAACCCAGACAATTTCAGGAAGGTTAGTTAAGAATAGGGAAAGAGGGAGAAGAAGGTAAAAGGCCAAAACTGTCACATTATTTCTGAAAGAAAGTCCCAAATTTGAAGTTTAAGGATCATCACAGAATCAAATGACTGTGATGAATGGGTTTGTCCAAGGCACAAGGAAGAAGGACAGAAGGTTCTTTCCAACCCTAACTATTCCATGATTCTATGATTTTAACTCTAAACAAAGATTCATTTTAGTGAGAGTCGTTCTTCTGTGTTAGTAACCTACTGCTAAACCTGTAAGTCCACAATAGTGGGACAAAAAATAATTCCTGTTCTTGCCTCTGAGCTTGATTTGCACTGAAATCTTAGTGTTAAGTTTGAAGTAGCTGAAGGACCATTTCAAGAAAGCTCTAGAAAAGAAAGGAGTCCAACCAATTCCCAATTTTATGCTGATGACATGAAGCACGTGAAGCATAAAGTAGACTTCTGAAATACTTAAGTCTCACTCAGTGGCATTCTATGCAGTTTGAGACTGTTTCTGTGAATGGAGCTCATGCACTTAAATTTAGGCATTTCAGACTAACTCCCACTGAAATCAGTGAAGATACAAGGATCCTAGGTCACTGAAACTAGGGTTTTATTTTTATGATATCTGAGGCAGCAAAGGGTTGACAGCCACTTCCTTCCAAGCCCACTTTCTACCCTTCCATGTTCTTGCTTGGGGCTTTAGCTCCTGGTGTCCACTGACAAGAGATTTGCTTTAGTACAGGTTGATTATGGATCCCATCTGCTTTGCAGCAGCAGAAGTCAGGGTCTTTCAGGAATCATTTGGCAGCACCTTCTCCACCGTTTGGCTGCAGGAAACATCAAATAACAGAAAGAGACATGCCAGACACAGCAAACCAGTCTTTCCATGGCACAGGTAAACATGCACTTTGAACACAAGGCCTTTATTCCCTCTTTTTAACCTCTCTGTCCCTTAGATCAAGCACACCACAGACTTGCACATGCCTTGTATTGATGGCCAGCAGGTTATGACTTGAGTGCGGGCTTAGATCCAGCTTCCTTACACAGTGCAGTGGTATGCTGAAGCATTTGAGGAAAAGCTATAGTAAGGCAAATTCTCTTGCTTCCAGCACAGAATACAGACAAAGCAACAGTGGATCTGGATGGGGAGCAGTTGGCCTTGTTACAAAGTGTAGGGAGTGAGAACAAAACTAGGCTCTGGGCCTGCCCAAAGTTTGGCTCTAGTCCTCCATGGCTTTATTCCTGCTGCAGCTACAAATGTGTGAGTCTACAATTTAGTAATAATATACTTCTTGACTGACCTTTTCTGGCAAGTTAATGACAGGAGAGAGTAATAAGGACATGCTTTTTAATCTAACGTCAGTCAATAATAGTATACAACTAATAGACTTAGACATCATACATTCAATAATTGTTTTTACTTAAAGCCCTTACAGTTTGCCCACTGAGATGCAATGTATCAGCAGCAGTTGCTGCCTACTGAAAAGCAACGGCGAGACTTTTATTCATACCTTTCTGGCTAGTTTACCTTTTCTCAGAGCATCCATCATGCATGTGTCTAAGCACCGAGATATACATTTATATACACACACATTTTGGCTCAGCTGTCATAGAAGCTGGGATCATTATACATTTCTCAATAGAAAGCTAACTTCCCTACAAGTACACCCATTTATTTCACCTCACTGCAGGAGGAACTTATTTATATTTTCTAATACCTACAAATCCCACCCAGAATCAGTACTTTCTTCATGTTAAGAGGCATATGCATACCTATGACAACATTCAGACAGGTTGAACACAGTTATTTCTTATATCTATGTGTGTCTCTTATTTCTTTTCAGAGGACTAAATAAAATACTGAAGACAGAGACAGTGAACAACAAGCTCTTGGGACTCCAGAAGGATTGAGTTAAACAGCATATGACCTCGTCTATGACTAAAGAGTTGAAGGATCCCTCCACCAGGTCCTGTAATGCTACAAGAGAAACAGGATGCCTCAACCAGTCACCCATCAGGGAACAGCACGCAGATTTTCTGTCACCCATCACTGATCCACAGCACCCCTCAGTTATTATTACCATTAAGCATCAATCTTTTCAGAGAACAAAGAACAAATTGCCAGGGGCTCAGCTAGAACTGAGATATCTAGAATGACAACAACTAACTTTTTTTCTTGTCATATGAGCATTACTATTATCTTCCTTTTGATAGGGGGCAGGAAAGGCACATTAATAGTTAGTTATTTGGATAGTAGCTGCCCTGGGGTTAAATTGCTAAAAACAACCTTCTTGCTTGTTATCCTTATTTTGTCATAAGGATTAGGTTCATCTCATTTTACATGGGAAAGATGAACGACCCAGTCCACTGGCAAGGTCTAAATTGCAGCCCTTTGCAAGCTGAAGTCTTCCGCCACTTACTCTTGTCACAAACAGCACCCTGCAATCCATTTAGTTTCATTTACAGCAGATTAATTTCTCTTTGACCTTTGGCTCTCCTGTCAAACAAGCCTGAGACATGCAAGAACTTAGGAACAGCAAGTGCATTTGATGATGTCAATCACTGACCCTCAGGGATATTCCTAACTTCTCATGTACCAGAGCACCATAAACAAAACCTGTCTCCTTGTGGATACTAGAATCCACACCAATTGTGGGTTTGAAAGAAGTCCTACACAGCACCCACAACTGTACAAAGTAAATATTTTACTTATTTTAAACTTATTTTTCAAATCTCACTCCACTCTTCTGACAATTAGATTTATTTTCTTTAGGTCAAGTTTTAAAGGCAGATTCCTTAACATAAGGATCATATTGCTCAAATTGCTACTCCAGCAGTTTTATTGCCTTATTGCCCTTTGCATACCATTGCCCAATGGGATTTGCAGCATCATTACTTTGCTTTCAAGACTCCATCTCTAAGAAAAAGAGCAAGTTATAGTCACCCTGCATAAGGAGAGTAACTAAATGCTGCCTGTCATACTCTGCAGTAGAAAGGTCTCCTTCCTATTTACCTCCATCAGAAGTAAATTCAGCTGAATGCCCATATAGAGCAGAGATTTTGTCCAAAAGAGGGGGGAAGATAATTTTTCTTTCCAATGCACAAGGATTGCCTATGGCTGGAAGTTACAAACTATTTTCATCCATCTTTCTTCCTAGAGGAAAAGAAAGTATTCTCATCAACTCTCAGAGCTCTACTCATCTTTGGACTTCCTTGAGACATAAAGTAAGGCCCAAAGGGAAAGCAGTTGAATTACAAAACCTGGTTGGGCTTATCTGTAATACTTTGCTCCCAGTTCAGCAGAACTCAAAAGCACTATGGGAGATGGACTTCTTACTTTTTCCAGGGAATCACCTGGCAGATCGGTAGGACTTCTCATGTCACCTAGCCTCAATGCCAGTCTCTTCCTGCAGCACTATGCAAGTCCTTAGCTCTTCTTTCTCTCCTCCATGAATTTTTCATGGGGACTTCAAGGTTTACTGCAGCAAGTTAGACATTTCCATTAAAGAGAACACCCTGAGTGGAATCAGAAGCATCTTTTCAGTCTCCGTTCAGGAAGTCCTTCTGCAGAGTTGGCAATTGCTTGTGGAAAATTATTTTCCAGAGCACATCCAGACCCTCTTCCTGTAGCCATATGCTAAAAATCACGCTTCATAGTCTGAAAGGCCCAAAATGATTTGAAGGTCTGTCATTTTTCCTTTCTCACAACTGTAAAAATTCTTAAAATAAGTTCCCCATTACCAAAAGAACTTAGATTTTTCAGAAGCAAGCAATAAAGGGAAATTTGCAGAACTGAGTCATTTCTCCCAGCATATTTCTTGAAAATAATGATCTCCCTCCTCCAGCAGATACACTTCCTCTTCCAGAAAAAAGAAAAAATATATATATATATATCCATATAGCTAATTCTCTCATAGTTGATTTTTAACTATTAATTGTTACACTTGGGACTAAAACCAAACATTCAGCAACAAGAAGTTTCTGCCATTAATCTATTACAATAAGCACTCCTACATAATTTTACACTAAGCAATGTCTTTGGCCAGTTTTCCCTTGTCTCTTCCATTTACACAATTTATTAGAATTAATTTTGTCTAGTAGGTAGTACAATGGGGCCACTGGTTTCAAATGGTGCTCTACTACATTAAGTGATAAGTTAAAACATTAAAAATTCCAAACACAGAAGCACACTTTCTCAAATCCCTCTTTTTTCTGAACACCTGATTACATTGGGTTTCAAGAAACATTAGGAACTTTCATTGAAGATTATGTCTTTAACTCAAGAGAAGCCTTGCCGGAGGTGGAAGAGAGTTATTTCAAACTCTGTCAACACTTATCTAACTTTGTATGTCAGGTTTCTGCGTGCATGAGAGAAGCTTTAAGTGTTTTGATCTCCTTAGACAAAAGGCCCTGCACAAATCTGCAGTGATTATTATTAACAGTACTGTACAATGTTGCATGCTTGAATTTATATGCATGACACTCCAGGCATATAAATGTGTGCAGAAACACAGATACACAACATCGTACAAAACCACAAATGCTTAGCATTTACATAGTGCCTTTTAGTTAAGGATTTTGAAAAACTCTCCAAAGCTAAAGGAAGCTTCAGAGCATAAATAGCACAGGTAGCAAATTCAGTGCTAAGCGTTAGGCCTTACTCAGCCATCTGATGGATATGGTTGTGTCCACACCAGTCCATCAGCCACTGCCTTCTCTAACCAGTACTTGTTTCTCAAATAGATGTGTAAGGATGAGAACAGACAAGGGTGAGTGTTTAAAGAGGTCACCAAAAACCTAACCATTTCATGCTCTTCCGATCAACATGAATATCTTTGTCCTCTTCCTCCTCACACTTTATTCTCACATCCCCAGTCTGCCCAATTCTTTAAGAGGGATCTCATAAAACCAATCTAAAAATTGAAGCATGCATTTATGCACTGCTCTTTTTCCAAGGCCATGAAGATATTGAAAAAGAAGTTCATGTAACATATTGATGCATGCCTTCTCTCTATGCTCCCCCCCACCCCTTACACAGATCTTCCAAAAGCAGCAGATGCACAAGTGCCATAATGAAACATGGGGATTTGCTCTGGGGAAGTTGTTTTATTTTTAAATGGCTGAATACATTGGAGAGTTGAAAGCTTGCCTACGCCCCCAAAGCACGCCTGCCTCTTACTGTTACACTAAGGATTCTGCAACTTGGTTTGTAAAAGCATTTCATTTTTCTGACTGCCTGAGTTGGGGCTTCCTGTTGGTGGCTGCTTTCCAGATATGGGTGGTATCTCATGGTGCCAAGCCTAGAGGATACTTATGGGAGCAGAACTGCAGAAGGCAGAAATTTGATTTCAAGTAGCTTAGTAGAAGAAAGTTGAGAGTTTTGTCAGTTTGATTGTTTGAAAGATTGACCCTCTTCTCTCCCCACCTCCAGCTGAAGAAACACACTGCAGAAGTTATCTATATCAGAGTTATAAAGTTGGCTGTCATATGTTAGATACACTACATTTTTACAAGAGGAGGTTGCCCAGCTCCTTCAGCATTGTCTTCTACAGTTAAGAACTAGACAGTTAACAGGAAGTTTTAGTGCTCCACAGGTCCATAGACCTGGAATTCAAATCCAGGTCTCCCAATTCTTTCCCGACCCCCAAAAAATTCAACACATAAGTAGAAACAAGTGTCTTGGTTTCCATGTAGGAAGCCCAAGAACTACCTCTAACTTCTGAGGTGGTCTTCTGTGTCTCATACAGGAGATTGGCAGAAAGCAAAGTAAGGATACCTGTCGCTTCTTCAGAAGAAATCTAGGACCTTCCTACAGCTGTTACCTGAAAAGCTGTTACCTGAAGCCTGTACACTCACCATTGCTTTCATGTGTACTCTCCATGTCACTACAGGAGTACTTCAGCCCCAGAGAAACAGCTGTCTCTGAGCATTGCTATAGATGCTCAGCAGACAGTGTCAAGTCCTAAATAATGGCACTCTGCCTTGCATTTAGGTCTCTTCCGACTTATTTTCAAAGAATGGATATTGGTTTCTGAACAGTGGCAGATTCTGTAATTATGCACATTTAAATATGAAGGGGGAATCAAGAGCAACTTTAAGGGCACGTGGATCTGGTCTTCTGCCAAAGTGCTTTATTCTATAATGAACTCTTCCTTTTAAGCCACTTTGCAGACACTTTGGTCTGAACCCAATATCAATAATATAGGTTAAATTTCACATGCTTAACAATATTTAACCCTGGGGCCAGTTCTTGGGCTGTTAAGCAGCAGACAGTACACCAGCCCAGGGTCATGGGATAAGAGGTGAAAGCTGGGAAGGTAGCCCACCAATTGGTAACTAAAAAGAGAAAGGAAAGCTTTGACCTGTGCTGTATGAGTTCAGCATTGCAAATAGTAAAGCATACCTTCTCTTTCAAGATGCTTGTAGTCACATTTATATAGTCAATAATTCATCACTTACAGCAAGAACGTTAAATGCAGAAAGCAGCAGAATGTAAATTGAAATGGCTAATCCTTTTTAGCATGATCCATTAACAACAAAATATTAAAGGTGAATAGGAGAATGAAAAGAGACTTCATGGGTGAGTGGATTGGCCTTTTGCTTCTGAGGAAAGGTCTGTACTCAAAGCTTCATTAGGTTACAAGCATAAGTGGGTCACACAGGCCTAACAGACATTTGTCCATATCACAGAACCTGTGACAGTCTGCAAGTAACATCTAAAGCCTCAGATAAAGCCAAGGTTGTGAGAGGACCTTGTTCAAGTCTGTGCATCCCTCAAGCTGTGTGTGGTACTGAGCATGCCGCTTTATTTCTTTAGCTCTGCCTCCTGTCTGTGAGGGAATAGTAATTCTTGTGCATCTCCATATTGCGGGAAGGATTAACAAGTTAAATCAAATGCTTGGAGATTGTCGCTATGGGGAAGGGAGAGAATATTACAAGTAGAAATGACACTATCTAAAATACTGATGTCACTGTGTATGAAAACAGAGATGTAGCAGCTGAGCTGGAGAGCAAAGTAGCATGAGAGGATGGAGCTTAGGACAGTTTTAAAATTTTACCGTGTTTTCATTTAAAACCCTAACAGAAAAGATTAAAACCCTACAGAACAGTATGATGTCAGAAGCAAAGCAGCTTAACAAGTACTCCACAATCTCCAAACCCTTAAAACAAATCGAAAGATCAACTGCCCCATTTTAGCCAGCATACTGAAAGACTAAAAGTTTAGCTCTGAAGGTGAGGGTTATAACCTTTCTGTACTTTAGTTTAACCTATTAGAATTGAACAATGACATTGCTGCAGATGTTCTCTGCAGGACCAGGGGCTTTGTGCTAAAATAATGTTTTTAATTGTTTTTTAAGAGACTAGAGTTCTAAAGGAGCAGAAAGCATTATCAGAGCAATATATCAGAATAGGGCTTGAGGGGCTTTTTGAGGGTTGAAGTGTATTTCTCTGGGACACTGCTTATTCAACATCTCTCTCAGAGAATTTGCTCCAAGATTTTGTTGGCTGTTCATGATTTGGGTACCTTCCACCCCATCACCACTTTGTATCTGAAATCTGTGTTCTGAAGCTATTTCTTTCTAGGCAGTGCTCCAGAACATAGCATTTCTACTGGGAAATGATGACTGCAAACAAACATAGCATCTACTTAGCAACAGAAAGAAAAAGAAAGAGAAGTAGGTTTTCTTTTACTTTTTATAAAAGGCACAATAATATCTCGCCTGAAGAGTAGTATAAGTGCTTCTCATAAAACATCATAAAACAATACAGTCCTGTAAAACCAAACAACATGTCAAAGCCCTATTTATTCCTTTCATTAATCTGATCTAATCCCAAGAAGTTTCTAATGGAACATGCATTGAATTGATGAGGCTTCCTCCAGCCTCTCAACTCACCCAGAAGAGATGGAACACAGATAAATATATCTATACTTTACACTAAGTCTTAATTTGTTTAAAGCTTGGAAGAGCTTAAAAACCCACTAGTGCCTAATGGAAAACTGACAAATATTCTATTTAGAGAGATTCTGGCTGCTCATGCCCTTGTTTTTGCTCTGGTGTTCCCTTCCCCTGCTCATTCACACTGGGGACACCAGTATTTCATTGACATTTGCTGAGGAAAGACCCTGCTACCTTGCACAGACCACCCCCTTACTAGTGGGGAACTGTTCCCTACAGTCCTCAATCACCATATAATTAGTCAGATAAACTAAACTTCCCCTTTTCAACACCTCCCCACATACCACAAAAGAAAAAGCAAAACCAAGAGCCATGTTTTTCTCCTAAGATAAATATATTTATAATATCATCCCAAATTCTTTATGAACTCCAGTTCAGAATCCACCTCCTAGTAACTAGGTTTTTTCAAAGGCCTTGCTTCATAATGTCATACGGAAGACAGGATGTGATCACTGGAAGGGAAGCATCCATTGAGGAAAAATGCCCTCAAATTTTATGCAATCATCTTTGTGTTGCTATTGGTTGCTGGAAAAGAAACAGATGCATTTGATCCAGTTCAACCTAGGAAGAACAAGCAAACATGTTGCATTTCATATCTTTAACAGAAAGCAAACGTTAGCAAGGGTGCTGCTCTGTGAAAGGCAGCAAGAGTATATAAGCAGATGGTGTCTGAGCATTTAACCACCGCAATCCAAGCATGACTTGGCAATGAATATACTAGAGGTCTTGTTTACCCTAGAGCTTTGGACAGAGCAGCTGCTGCTCCACTTCCGGTAGAAATTTTCAAGCACAGGTATGCTTGGTGTGGGGTAGGGATCACTACCCTAGATGGGCAGGATGCACTGTCTCAAATTCAGCAGTACACTCAGTACACAAGCTCTCCAGACACTCTCCATTGCTGGTCTTCATGTTGAATCCCAACCAGAACAGCTGATCTGTGTCTAAGAAATAAGAACTATGTGACCCACACAAGCTCATTCAACCAGTACTTGAGGGACTGTCTTCTCAGCAACCAGGAATGTAAGTGTGTTTTAACTGCCCGATGGTAAATTTTATCCTACCCACACCTTCCTCACACATTTCTTCTCCACTATATGTATGAGGCTGAGAAGGAGATCTTCAACAGAAGCCTATCTTCTGTCCATAATGAAAATAGCCATGGATGTTTGGAAATGCTACTTACATGACAGTCTGTACAGGAATAGAAATTCATAAACTAACCAATAACTCCACATTCTCAGGCAAGAATATAAATCTCTGAATGAATTGCCAGTGATTTAGTCTAAGCCTATTTCAACAGAACTCAGCAGAACTCTAGGTCTCTGCTGAAAAGCCCACACCCTGGTTGGATCCCAAATATCCCCTATTTCTTAAGCAGCCAACCAAATATAAGGAAGTGCAAAAACAAATTCAAATTGCCTTAACGTCACACTGCCTGCAGTGCAATGGCAAGGTGATCCCTCGTTTCCCATTACCCACCCCAATAATTCTTTTATATGGAGTGTGAAATAATTAGGAGCAGCAAAAATAATTTAGAAAACAAGAAGAAACTAATTGTATAAGCTTGTTTAGGGAAAACACAAAGGACAAAACCAAACCTGGTAGAGATGCTGACAGATACAGTACCAGTATATTAAAGCCCACACTTGTATTAATAATAAGCTAACTAATGGTCCCTTGCACAATAGACAATGAATTTACTACACAGCAACCTGCTGGTATGGTGCAGTGTGACTCCACACCACAGAGAAGATCACAGTTTGTGAAGCAGGAGACTTTAATATTGTGTCCAGTCCAATGATTTTACACTGTGTTTAGGGAGAGACCAAGGTTTCAGTGTACAGCTCTGGGAACCCAAAAACCATGAAGCCAGCGATGCTGCTGATTACATCCTTCGGATCCAGGCAAGTTGCAATCTACTTCAGTGCGCACCTCCCCACAGTGTTAGATCCACATACCAGTAAATGGTATTATTCCACAGCAGCACTGCTCAGGCCTTTAACCAGTGCTGTGGCTCAATCTTCAGAGATTAAACTCATCTTTTCTGCTTCAAAATACAGGCCTTCTCAACTGAGTTTAAACTATGCTTTCAATTGACAATACAAGTCAAAGGAGCCATTTGTTCAGATCTAAGGTTGTTTTAGTTTCGATAGAGCATTCTGGCAATACAGAGTGCTAACTGGGGAAACCAAGGTATGGCATTAACTAGAAAAACTCACTGAAAATCACACAAGAGGCTAAGTTTGTGAGGAGGTGAATCTATAACTGCTGCATTCATATCCTAACTTAACAGCAAAAAAGATCTTCTAAAACTGGAGAGAAAGAGCATGATTGCAAATAGTCTGTACATGACTGCTATTCTTAAAGCCTGCTTGACTGGACCAACAAACCCTGACCTCTGGCATCTTAAGTTCTGTTTGATAGTAGGTCATCTGTAGGCCAGACCATATTTTGACTTCAAGACAAACATTTGCACTCTCTTTAACATTGGTTTGTATCCTGCCTATTTCTGCCCAGAACAAAAGGATGCAAGATGAGGATTTGCTGATGTAAGGGGCCTAAACTAGTCACAACTGTTCTGGAAGACACTATTTTCTAGGGTAAAGTCTCCCCTATAAAGAGGCTCTGCTTAGAGCCTTGAGCTGCAACAAAAAAAACCAAACCAAACCTAACAAACAAACAAAAAAAAAAAAACCAAAAAAAAAAAACCCCCCAAAAAAAAAAAAAAAACAAAAAAAAAAAAAACCAACAAAAAAAAAAAAAAAAAAAAAAAAAACAAAACCCCCAAAAAAAAAAAAAAAAAAAAAAAAAAACAAAACCCCCAAAAAAAAAAAAAAAAAAAAAAAAAAACAAAAAAAAACAACCCCCCCACAAAAAAAAACAAACAAACAAACAAAAAAACAACAAAAACACATACAATCCTATAAAATAGTTTTAGCTTTATTTTAAAAGAAGCAGGAAATGGAACACTCGTCTCACAAAAAATAATCAGCTCAAACAGCTACCTCTTTAGAGGTCCAGTCCTATGCATTTTAAACTCAACCAGTGCTAAAATTGCTGTCTATACAGCCAAGCATAAATCTGCTTGCACTGTTGTTTTCTTTAGCAGCTAAACTTCACTGGCTGAGCTTACACTGTATCCTGAGCTTTAGCTGTTAAAAAAAGCCCTGTGTTGTTTGAGTCAGAATCTGAAAGAAACTAGCCAAGTACACTTGATCCTCCCAAATTACCTTTCCTGATAGTAAGCTTCCTAGCTCAACACACTGGTTTAGAAACAATGTGCTAACATACTTCAAAAGCACTTTCCAATGTTTGAATGAAAGGCATTCACTCAGGCATGCCACCCAGAGTCACCTAAGTTGCCTACCCAAAACTCCTCTGCCATCTCTGTGCATTGCTGCATCTTTCTCCAGAACCCACAGCAGGTCCTGTGCAGCACTACTGTTTACCCACCTACTGCACATCACTCCAGCAGCAACTGAATGTCAGTGCTGAACTTAAAGGTTTCCACTGTGCATATACAGTTTTGTAAAGCATTTCAGGATCAAAGGTGCCAGTGAAACACAAGGGTATTACAAAAGACCAGAGTTTCCTCACAGCCAGCTTGTCAACTAATTACAGTTGCATGCTTTGCTGAGAAGATCTGGAAGGTATTAAGAGCAAAACCCCATGGCATCATCTGACACTGACAATGCTGGAGCTGGGAGCGCTGCCATTTTTTATGCTTTCAGGACTGGCTGTGAACTGGACATGAACTTGCGTAGATACATGCCTGATGCACAACCCAAGTGCACCAGTGCATGATTCCACCACACTTTCCATCACCTCACACTCAACTGCATGCCAGGCCTTCATAAATTACACTTGCTGCTTTCCAGTCCGACAAGAGCACAGTCGACCTCAGTGTCACTCGTGCTAGCAGCACAAACAGGCACAGTTTGGAGCGAGGACCCCTTAGCAGAGCTTTTCCTTCTGAATGACCCATCACAAACTCACTTCTTTCTGCCTTTCCCTCACAGAAAAGCTGCAGGTGATATGCAGCATGGATGGACTGATGGTGTAGACCTTGACAAGAAAATGATTTGTCTTAGGTTACTTAGGAAGAGTCCAGGACAAGGCCAGAAGCAGAACTTAGGCACATGAATTTCAGAGCACCATCCAAGACTGTAAGGGTATTCTCTTGAAAAAAAGTCCGGTATTTCAGCATCAGATGTTCTTTGATCCTGGCTAGTCTGACACACATGGATGACACATCCAAGCAGACAACTGCATGGGGTAACTGAGGAAAGGAAACCAAGAGACCCATGTTTTCCAGCTTTTTATTCTAAGTGTTCTAACATCACATCTCCATTTCTTGCCCTCTGTGCAAGAAATATCAGGGCCTGAGGTGTTTTCACTCCCCCTCCTTCCTCACAATCATTTAAAAAATGATTGTTCTTGCTTTTAGAAGGTAGCTTATGAAAGGAATTAAATGACGCGATTCCCTGCAATAGCAGGGGGGCAGACATACTGACCCAGGGGCTCTTCTCTAGAGCTGTGTCAGCCTATGACTAACATCAATAAAAATGATTTCATCCCAGCTTTTACGTGTAGGCAGGAGCGCAAACAACAAATTAATGAGAACAAGAAGCTCTGAAAAGCTGGAGGGAGCGTGGTGGAAGAGAATGGCAAGGCACACGTGCAATGCTCTGTGCAGGGGAAGCAAGCATTCAGCTTCAACTAAAATATGACTTATGAGGCTTTTTCATTTCCATCCCTACTCCCACGTACCTGAAGGGAATAGAATTTAAGTGTCCCAGCTCTGGCTTTGTAAGTGATCTGACAAATTGTTTTGTGTGCTGCTGCCACAGTCACGCAAAATAGGTAAAATATTTTATTTCAGAAAGGAAAACATTTACATGAGGACTTGACCTTTAACTCAATGTCAGGAGCTCCCCAGTTGGGAGGTGAGACTGATGGGAGCTTCAGCAGAGCCTAGAAACCTCCTGGAGTAATTACTGTCTCCATGGCAACAAAACACTGACATGGGAAGAGGGGGAATTGAAGGAGGGGGTTACAGATCTAAAAAACATAAGAGTTCCCACCCCCATGCAACTTCTATCCATTAAAGAATCTCAAGTCACTCCCATGGAATGACAAGGGCTTAAGTAGCCCAGATGGGCTTCTCACTTGGCTGAATGAGGGCCTTAGTATGGGTGCACCTTCAGGGTGCACCTGTGAAGCAGAACCCCAGAAGAGACAGAGGATGAGAACCTCCACCTCTGCTCATTGCTCAACTTTCTTCTGAGCCCCTCATACAGAGGGTAAAGAAGGACAAAGAGAAGCTGCTACTAGCTCTAGAAACCTCAGTTCACCTGTAAGTGAAGCTACAAAGCAGCCAAAAAGCCTGGAGAGAAAGTAGTACAAGTTTTCAGTCAGAACTACTCAAAAACATTCCATTTAGAGGAGAAAAAAAAAAAAAAAAAAAAAAAAAAAAACTAGAAAAGCTAGAACAA
>NDXB01016817.1:72495-82932 GCA_002631895.1 Agapornis roseicollis
AAAAAAAAAAAAAAAAAAAAAAAAAAAGAGAAAGCTAGAAAAGCTAGAAACAAAACCAGACTTCCTTTAAGAATACTGTTGGCCTTATCATTGCTTACTAGCCAAGTAGACCGACTGATTTTTAAGTGCTTCACGGTAAAATTAGTTTCTGGTCAGGAATTTCCACAGGACAGAGGAATTCAGCAAATTGTCAAGACAGGGAGCAAACCTAAATCCTCTCAAAACCAAGTGCACACACCAGTGACCATCTTCACAATCACAGAAGAGTTGAGATTGAAAGAGACCTCTGGAGGGGTCCAGAGGTGTTTGGTGCACTTCATAGACTACTTCTTCCTTATTTCTGAAGGTGTGGAATTGCTTTACATGAAGATTTTAACTGCTAGCTTCTAACAAAAAACATCTTGCCCAAAATCACTGAGAGGTCTTGCACAAAATGACCATGATCTTCCATCTCTTTGGTCTGTATCTGCTCACTCAAAACATGGTGAGGTGATGTAGGGTCTGCTCTAACTCCAAAGACATCTCTATTTCACAAAATGTCATCTGCTACAGAAGCAACGCTATGTTGACATCTTGTGTGACACTGTGCAGTCTTGCTAATGGCTGGAAGTTATTTGAGAGGAGGAAAGAAGGCAGAGGGGCAAGAACAACAATTTTGTTTCCCAGTTTTTTACAGAGAAGACAATTTTTCATCCTGGTACTAAGCAACAAATGCTTCCTCCTCTTCATTCAAGGTTTGCATTTTAAACCATTCTCTACTCTTTACTCACGTCTCTCTTCCTGTCCCCCCCCCGCCCATTTACTTACAAAAGCTGTTCCATTCAGTTTAATTGGAACAGATGGAAATATAGAACATTCCTTTTAAAAATATAAATAAATTATATACACACACTCTTATATTATGATCTGGGGAAGGAAAAGAAACCATCAGAATCTCTGAACAGAGAATATGAAGAACTAGTACTCATTGTTCTGATGCTGAACTCTAATTTTAGACGTGTTTACAAATGTGTGCCTCAAAAAAAATTACAGAAAGTGCTGTTCCATAATATATGGGTTTGCTTCTATTGCAGCTAATGTTTTTTTTCACTAGAAGCTAGCAGTTGAAATCTCCATGTAAAGCAATTCCACCCCTTAGCAACTGGGAAGAAGTGGTCTATGAAGCTCACCAAACACTTCCCTACACACACACCTTCCTTCTCCACATAAACAACTTATCTTGTTTTTCCACCACCCCCTCTTTTGACCCTGCTACATTTTACTTTTTCTACAATTATACATTTTAAGTCCGAATTTAGTGTTTCTGACAAGTGACAGCTACTGCATTGACAACCTGAGAGAATGACATCCTGTTTATTGAGAAAAGGGGTACAGGAAGCCACAGCTCTCTACCTACAGTGTCAATCCTACCATTCTCTCAGAAAGGATTTTTCCTAGGTAAATCTAAAAGAACTGAAGTATGTCCATATATTTACTCCATTTGCTAATGAGAAGACAAAGGCTTGGAATAGCATGAAGTGACATGGCTAAGGTCAACAAAAAGAAGCATAGTAAAGTTGTGTATGCAATTCACCTCTCTCAGGGTTAATCCTCTGTCCAGCTTGTTCACCCACCCTGTGTTTCCTTTAGCTCTTACCCACAACCAAAGTGCATTTCAAGGTCAGATGAATACACCATGGACAAGGCAAACCACAGAAACCACTGGAGCTGTCAAAGGTTTTTTCATGGTGTCCCTCTGCTCACCATTAGTAGTAAGATACATACTCCCACTCATTTCCCGTAGGCTATTAAGGCAGCAATTAATAGTACTACTGCTGTTGTGAATAACGCTGATTTTTTATGTTGCCTATTTTTCAGGCATGAGGATTTTCAGGAAAAATAAAAGTCTCGAAAGTCTAATTCCATATCTCCTCACACAGTCACTGAGACCTCTGAGCAAGAATGTAACACCTGAGAGATGCTACCAGTCTGCTAATGGACAGAAAACCAGAGCAGAAAGTGGTATTTCTCTCATACAAAGAAATTCAGATGAGCTGGTTTTAATTTACTTTTTAATTCAATGGCAAGAGCATTAGAATTAACAGTGCCCTCTATTTATCATTCCTATTGACTACCAACTCTCTTTGTTCCTATGTAACTACAGCTAAAACCTCAAAGTACTGTCCAGAAAGCAGAAAGATGATAAAGAACGTGGGGGGCAGGGGTCATGATCGAGTACTGTTTGGGATATTTTGTCCATCTTTTTGTTTGCCCTTTACCTGCACTGTACTACTTAAGAGCATAGGATTTCCCAAAACCTGCAACTGAAAAAAGGCTGAACTTTTTATTAGCCTTCTCTCAGTGAAGATTTCTCCAACAACAGATCTTCAAAAGGAAGATGAGCTCTGAAGTGTAGACTAACTAAGAGACATAACACCAGCTCAGGCTAACAAGACTCAAAGGCTGAACCCTGAGTCTTCTCCAGATGACCCAGACAGCATTCAGATGATTGTCTGCCTCACCTCTGAATCTTACATTGAGACTTTCATGGGCAGCCAAGATTTGTACTAGAACTTTGTTGAAGATGGATCAAAGGTGATCTGGATGAGCAAGGAAGTAGAGGTGCATGGATGATCTGAGGGTTCAGAGGGGCAAAAGAAAGACGGTAAACAAGTACATGTAAGATGCACACAGTCAGCAAGGTCAGATTTCATTGTTCCACCACACATCACCTTCTGTCTCCAAAGGAAACAACTTTCTCTCCCAACCTCTCAATCAGGATGCTTCAGCCTCTGCTGTAAAAACACAGTACAAACAAGACAAAAATACAATATGACTGACATATCCCCACCCTTCCAGTCCTTTATACAAAACTCAGAAATATTCCTATCATTTCTAGACCTCTCCCTTAGGCTTTCTGTCACTTTCTGCTAGTTCACATCATTAGGTCATTTCCTGGCTAAGGGAGATCAAAGGAACTGACGTACATTTGCATTCCCTTGATGCCCTCCTAAACCAGCCATCTCCCTCCTTTAAGGTGTTCAGGTGAAACACAGCACAAAATAAGATCAATGTCATGTTGCCTGCTGATGCAGAAGATACAAGTTCAGTTCCCAGTTTCACCACAAGCTTTCTAGGTGACAGGTAGGTTTTATTTTCCCCTCTGTAGAGCAAGCATTGTGTTTCATTACCCCACGGGGAATTCTGGAGGATAAAACCCTGACTATGTTTCAGCAGCTCAGATTCAAAGCTGGCAGAAACTTTTTTATTAGAAATACTTTGGAACTGAGGGAAGGGACCTATTTTGCCCCCTCCCTCTGCCCATGATAGAGGGATTGGTAGTGGGCTTGTGAGAGTCACCCCTGCACCAATTTTTAAAACTAAAAAAAGACCAGAGCCATTTGAAGAGACACATACCAGCACTATTTTTTGGTTGACTCCCTAAGACAGGTAAGGACCACCCTAAAGCCTGTCTCTCTTTAGAGATATCTGGAGATGGGCATTCTTTTTCTTTTCCATTGCCAAACAGCACTGTTGAACTAATGGGTGTAGATCAGAATAGTTTTCCTCTAAACAAGCAGGGCTCATGAAAATAGGAGTTGCAAAATACCAGGTGAATAAATAGAGAACACAAAAGGAGTGTGATTTCATGCAGAAACAGATCACTTTAATCAGACAGACAATTTAAAGATGCATTGTGTCTTTTCTTCTTTATTGGTAATGAACATAAATTACAAAGGTAACAAAATCCTCAGGTCTTCCCCTCCCCCTAGTTACCTGCCCATGTGCTCAAAAAGAACAGAGCGCATGAAAGAAATTTTGGCGTGTTTTATTTTGGACCATCAGGCAGAAGTTTGTACTGATAGATGTATTTTTGAGAGCATACAGCTGCCTTATTCACTAATTAAGGCTTCTGAGAATGTAATGAAAAACTGTGTGATTTCAGTGCATGGCAAACAGCCAGCACAATTTGTTCCAGATACACAAAAGAGATCTGAGTTGCAGATCATCTGGGTATGGGTAGGGTAAGTTTCATGCAGGTGTACAGCAAAGGCAAGGGAAAAGGGCCTGGCACCTTATTCCCAGCACACTTGCAAATCCTACCATTAAAATTTCTTCCAGAGAAAAAAAACCACAAAGCACTGGTGAAATATACTTCTTGTTCCAAAGTAACAACCCTTACCTGAGAAGCAGATAGTATATGCCATATGTACCTGATAACTAGAGGGAGCATGTTACATTTTTGTTGAAAGCGGTAAATTTGCAAGTTAATGTAAGTTTAATAATGCAGCAAAAAGCATATTCAAGTACAGGACAGGATTCCTCCTTTCCATTCTTTCTCTTGATACATATTATCCAATGTGAAAATCTCTAACCATTAAACATCTTTTGTTCTTGTTCTCAAAAGGAAGAGAAAAGCCTCTTTCCCATTGAGAAAAGGACCACCCAGAAAACAGTTTAGGCGTGCTCAAAATTGAGGACTGTACATGTAACATAATTCAGACAAAACAGTCTCAGACAATGGTTGTGTATGAACAGATCTGTGAGCAAAGCTGGGATTTCAACAGTAAACGAAACAGAGTATAGGCAAGATGCCAAGACCAGGAACCCCAAGAATTGCTGACAGGCTAAAACCATGCTAACTCCACGCTAACTCCACAACAGCATCTATCCCAGAACTTCATTGTAGTATATCACCTTGATCACACTGGTAGCAGCCCTGAGCTAAGCAGAGAGATGCACACTATCCAATTTACATACATCAAGCAGACAACAATATGATCAAAATTAAAAAGCCGCTAATATATAAGGAATCTGCCAAATTGAAATTTTCGACTCTTCGGATATCCAACTCCATGTCTGTATCTATTATGTTATGAACATAATCTCTATGACTATCAGCAACTGGAACATACAAGGTTTGCTTTCCCCAGTGTTTGGAAGGAAGCTTCACTCCTTATCCCAGTGCTCCATAAATAACACTTTGCCCACCAATTTCTCTGCACTATAATCCAGATTATATCCCAAACATTCAGTCATAAATCATCAGCTTTCAGATATTAAGGAGAATATTGATCCATGGAGAGAAAACCTGTCAAAGAATCAGACTCCTCTCACTGATGGTGATGAGCATATTTTTGGAGATGAACCCCAGCTTCAGGCACAATTTTAACAGTCTGACCAGTTCAAGGAAATGTCATCACTAAAAATATGCAGAATCTTTAAAGGAAGGCATTCTTAATATGCAAAGGAATAGGTAATTTCTTACAGATTTATTTCAGTTTAACAACCAGGAGAGCAACAAGGCTGCCATAATCTACTTTTTTAGCTACATGGTTTTATAACTCATTGGTAGTCATTGAAGATTTTAGAAATGATGCTGTACTTCCTAGGAATGAATAGTTAACAAGTTATTTTGTTGGGTTGTTTTTAAGGGAGTTTGGGAGACAACAGCATTGTCAAATATTGGACACCACTGTTTAATCATTCCAAATTCCCTGTGAAGGCACCTGTCACTCTCAACATAGCTGCAGAGAGCAATTAAGTTTCTTTTGTAAGATTTTATTATATTTAAAACATGACAATTTTTGTTTGGTTCTCAAAAAGCTCCTTTTTCTTAGTTGCCTTTTAAAATAATTGTTGCTTAAAGAAAATCTCATTAGAACTTGTAATGCATTTGATTCCTACTTTATTTTCCCCTTAGAATATAATTTACTATTTTCCTGCCTTCCCTAGCTCACAACGAAATCAGTCAGCTGTCCCATGCCTCAACAAATCACAGCAATTAGCAACAAACAC
Organism: Agapornis roseicollis; assembly: GCA_002631895.1. Classification (NCBI taxonomy): domain Eukaryota; kingdom Metazoa; phylum Chordata; class Aves; order Psittaciformes; family Psittacidae; genus Agapornis; species Agapornis roseicollis. The sequence continues at coordinate 78,274 of NDXB01016817.1, forward strand.
CACTATAGCATGAACATTTCTAAAGACTATCCATGAAACACATCCAGAGACAACATTCAGAACACATGTATCAAGAAGCTCTTAACACACCAGTCATGGGAAACCTAATTAATCTGATTCAAAACAAACACTGTAACCAAACACTAAGTGACATTAAGTGGTCTCCAAAAGACTTCTACAAAAGCAAAGTGAACCTTTGACGTGGCCAGTAAAGCAGTACTACAGTTCAGAGAGGGAGGGAGGTTTGGGGTATGGACTAGGGCTAACTACAGTGTGCAGAGAATAAAACAAGCAGGAGAGAAGCTCCAGTTCAAGACACTGAGCTCCATACAATCCTCGCCTAGGTGTATCTTACCATGACATATTATGGGAACCAGAAATCAATGCTCCTACTAAAACAGTGGCATGATTTTTCAGAATTGCTGAGCTCAAAGATAGCCCCATTGATTTCAGTGGGATATGCTGTGTATTTGGTACCTCTGAAAGCTAGGCCACACACTTAGGTGTCTATATATAGCATTAAAAGTCTAACTTAAGGCACCCATTTAAAATAAGTTACAGAAATGTCAACCTCCATTCCTGGAAGTACTATCTTTTCTCAAAGAGGTGAAGACCACAAAGGATCAGCACTGACCCTGGCATTTCAAATCCTACTGTCCTTCTCAAAAGAGTAGCGTTCAAACTGCTGTTGTGGCTATAAAAACTGGAAAATGTCATGGGCCTATCTGTGTTTATGTTGAACCAATGCTTTGTGGTTATAAAGGAACAATGAAAGAAAGGCCCCTGTCTGTATTAATGAAAAAGGTGGCAATATTGTGCTGATGGTCAAAACCAAATTCTTCAGTCTGTTATTCTGGTCAGGCCAGACTTAACTACTAAGGGGCAGTGATAAGGAACAGTGCCCCAACATTGTTGACAAGCTATTATGCACCATCCCAGAGACAAATTTCCCTTCTAAAAAAAAAAAACAAAACCAAACCCAAAAACAAACAAAAAAAAACCCAACAAAACCCCACAAAACAAAAAAAAACACCAAACCTAAAAATCCAGTTTAGAAGTAAAAACAGCAGGTCACCTTGACAACATCAGAAAAGAATATAGTACTGACAGCTTTACATGATTTAGAGATGTTAACCACTGACTTTACCGGTGTGCACAACTTCTGTAGTGTCTTAGATGCTTAAAAAAGTTTGACACTGCCTGTTTTTTAGGCATGATAATATATGAGGATATTACCTCTGAAAAACTACCATGCTTCATTTGACAGAACAGGTCATAATAAGCCTTCACTTTACACCTTTTAAGCTTTGAGTCAAGAGTATGAATTTTTCCATTTCTGCACTAAAGCTACTAAAGTTGAGATCCCTTTTCTCTCCTCACCACCAGAGCCTGCATTTTTTCAGCCATCCTAAAGAAAGTGCATACTCTTAAATCAGGAACATGTTGTTCCAACACCTAATATTAAGCTGTTGCAACACTGAAGTAAGAAAGGATTTAATGTATTGCTGCAGTTGTCACACTGTGATTAACTAAGGCTTTATACAAGTCCAGTATTCTTCAGTAGCCAGTTTTTCATTACTGGAACAGGGCAAAATAAAGGAGCACAAAATATACCACTTTGCCCAACATCAGTTCTGGGTTTTGGAGAACATTTGCATTCACCATTATGGTTTCAGTTTTTACTTGACTACAGTAAACCTGGAGACGCAGATTCCTCTTACCTCCCTTTAAAGGTATAGCTGAGGTTCTCAGAACAGTGTGACGGCCCATAGTTATTTCTGCAGCAGTGAATGCAGAAAGAGGGGTCTCAGGAGAGCTGTTTAGAACCACAGCCTGCTGTGTCAGGCCCAATGTCCATTTACCCCAGTATCCTGTCTCTGGCAGTGGTCAGTAATAGCTATTAAGTGAAAAAACACAAGAACACAACAAATATGTATGTTCTATCCCTAATATACTCTCTAAACTTCTGCTGTCTGCATCTTGAAGACTTGCTGACCTCAAAGTAGGAACATTAAAATAAGTCAGACTTGAACAGAGTTTTCTGAACATTTGTCTAGTCACTTTGAATTGAGGAACTTCTGGGAACACCATCATGCTGCAAAGAGCTCATCAGTGCATAGGCGATGATATAGAAAAAACTGCTATAAAACCATTGCTTCAAAATCTTAAAAGGATGCTCATACCCTACTGCAAGTTACAAGTATGGAACTCGAGCCTCTGGAAGCAGAGGTAGAATTGCCACAAAACTGAGATCAAACTATTTTTTGAGCACCCAGACAACCCAATAATGGAGTATCACAATGTGTGCTTCTAATAAGAGAAGCTACCAGCATTAGTCTTGCTTTGCTAGTGAGAGGCTGACAGGCTGTCTTGCTTCAAGTTGCAAAAGAGTTAGGAAACAATAAGACTTCTTACCCTCAGCTGTGTAATCCCCATTCCAGTCCTCTTCCGTCAGGCCTAAAGCAACTATTTATGAGGAGCAAAGTCACTGCTGGAAAGGTTTCTGTGAGGCTTCCTGGGAAAGACTTTGAGATACTGAAAAGCTGTTTTCAAAGGGTTTTCTAAACAATATGTTTACTTTTATAAACTTGGATTAAAAGCCTGAAACAATTAAAAAACCAAACAAACAAAAACCAAACAAAACAAAATAAAAAACCCACAAACAGAAAAAAACATAGGACTTTCAGAAAAAATTGTTTGGCAAATCATTTTTTCACAGTCTGTCTTTCAGCTACCAAAAACCACAGTTTTACCACTCTTCAAAAGGCTTGTTGTGAGTCAGCCAGATACTTCCCTGCATGCTGCCTACAATTCCCATCATCCTGTGAAAAAACCTTTCAGGTCCTATCACTTTTTGCTCCCGAACAGATACACTGATGCCATGATCAGGTATCATGTTATCTGTTTAGCCTCTTCCATCAATACATTGCTATTTAAGTTGCATTATCACCAAGATATATTTGGTACAACATCTGCAGGGATTGTATTACAGAAGACTTAATTGTTTACTACCAAAACGCAGGGCTATTCAATCTGCCCCATGCTAGTCAACAAGAGGCCTTGAAACACAACTCTATCTCACCCCATTTGTGCACTGCTCTCCTTGGACAACTTTAGAGACAGGACCCAATCGCTAGCCTTTGAACTCCATCACTGGCTGCAGCTGCAGTGGACTGCAAAAAACACAGGACTCATACGTGCAGAGCTCAGTATGGAGAAATACCACAGAGCTACTCGATGTCCTTACCCTCCGCTAAAACATAGAATGAGTTGAAAAATCAGTGATGCCCAGTGCAATAATAAACAGTGCTTCAGGCCAGAGTGAAAGAGGAAAGCAAATACCACTAGCAGATGGCAAACATTCAAAAGGCAGAATTCAGAGGGGAGAAAAAAAGTAACATTTTAGATTAACTCTGAGTGAGTAGTGTCCAACTGAAAAAAAAAGGAAAAACTGGAATCCTAGGACTGACTACCTCTGCATGGATCTGCCAGACAGGTCCAGTTATGAAGGAAAACACTACTTTGTTATGCTTTGTGTAAGTTGCTTATTACCATGTCCCTTCAAAGCCTCCAAGATGGAGAGAAATATCTTCAACCATCAGTCTCCATCAAAGGTGATATGGTTGCTGGGATACTCACAGTTGCAGATACCTACTATGGAGAGGTAAAGAGACAAATCCATTCTGCATGTGTGACCGTGGCTTGTGGCTCAGCCACTTCCAGCATGCTGCTGGCAGCCTAGATATTACCTCTAAGATAAATGAATAAGAGTTTAGGTCTTATTGGATTACTGTTTATTGAACTTTATAAATTCCAATTAGCAGACCCCTGAGCAATAAGAGACATGTAGTGTACTCTTCATTTTATAGTGCAATTATTACTGAGTTTATCCTCAGCTGAACAAGAGGTATTAATGGATAAAACATGGGAAAGAAGACACACTAATAGATAAAAGCAGATATTGGAGACAAGGAGATAAACAGATACAACAAGGAGAAAAGGCACAAGGCAAGAAAGAGCATGCGTGTTTGGCTGATTAGGTTATTTCATTGTTCATACTACTATGCAGGAGGCCTACAGGAAATAGATGCAACAAGTACATAGATGAGTAAGTGTCTTAAATATGCAAGCAGGAGAAAAGAGGTAGGGAGAAGGATTAAAAAAGCCAAATAATAAAAATTAAGAGGTAAGCAGCAGTCAAAATGGGACAGAATTTGGAATTTAGTGTTTTTACAGTAGCTCTAGAGACATGAACACATTGAGAAAGATCTCCCTATTCAGCAGTTTGCCAATATGCAGAGAAAGTTGTACTAGTGAAGCTATTTAAAAGAAGGAAACATGCTCAAGGCGTTCACCCATTACCTACTTTATACAAACAAGATGCAATTCAATCTCTTCATCTCCACCACAACACTGAACAGAAACCAAGCTGCTAACATAGTATCTGCAGAAACTCAACTCCATTAAAAGCCATGATGAAAGGAAGGTGTTTTTAAAGCACTGGAGATACAGGTTTTTTTCAGGCCATCTTTGCCCCCCTCTTCATTTCAACCTGCCTTTTTTTTTTTTTTTTTCCCCTCTTTTTTTTTTGTTCTTTTTTTTTTTTTTTTTTTTTTTTTTTTGTGGTGGCAGAGGGTGGTTTATCTCCCGCATCCTGCA
>NDXB01016817.1:89447-104770 GCA_002631895.1 Agapornis roseicollis
AAAAAAAAAAAAAAAAAAAAAAAAAAAAGCATTCATTACTCTGAACTAATGATTCCTTAACATCTTTACTTTTCGAGACTCAACTTGCTTCAGTCTCCCTATTTTTATTTTCAAATGAATTGAAAACCCAGCCCTTTTTGTCAGGAATTCTTGCAATACCCAGAGCCTGAGATCTCATTCCTTCCTCCCCCTCCTCTGGCTTCTGTTTGTGGAGCATCATTATCATTATGTAATGATGTTTCTGTCGAGCTGGCAGAATTGCATTGTAAAGCGCATTAACCTGGCGATAACGGATCACTTACGTTTTTTATCATGATCTATTGCCGAGTTAGCACACAGGGCCACTTCCAATAGCTCCATGCACTCGATAAATTAGTGTGCTGGCCTAGAACCCGTGATGGAATATTGTTTGGATTTCTGGTGTCTCTGCAACTAATCGTATTTTTCCCCCATCTGTTTGCTTTACTTTGACTCAGGGCTGTCAAGGGAGGGGGAGTGCAGGGGATGAGAATAAGAGCTCTGTCTGTGTAAGATTTATCCCTTGGCACTAATTGTCTCACCCACTCCTTCATTAGGACCGCTCTCATCAACTCATTCCTGGTTGACAGCCTCCAACTCTGCCTAATCCAGGCAAGGTGCTGAGCCTTTCTTTTTTGTTTGTAGAGACAAAGTTTTCCCATAGGTGTGAGCAGTTTCTGCAACAAGATCATCTCAGGAGCTGTACATCTCTGAAGCAGTCTCATCCAGCCCTGTAACAGGGCTCTCCAAAATTTTGACTAGTATATTGGTCTCATTCACAAAAAAAAATTCCAAACTGTCAGAGCATGCCTCAAAGCCAGAAAAGAAATTAAACTGCTTATGTCACCAACAGCAAATCCCATCTGACTTCTATATCCTCACCCAAAGCAGAAATGATAATGGTTTTTTGAACTCAGTAGGTTTCTGTGAGGGTAACAACAGTGGAGATCCTTTACAGGTCCCTGCACAGCAATGGCAAGACTCCAAGTTAGATGCTTGCAGTCATTGCAACTGACCTTTGAGGCCAAAGAAAGCAGGTAAATATTGCTATATCCTCTTTGCTCATAGTTTCTGCAGTGGACTCACCTATCACAAGCAATACACAGGGGGTTTTGTTTCCATTTTCATGAAAGCTTTGTTTATTTTCCTTTTACTTCAACAGTTGGGGGCAAAAATGAATTGAATTGCCGCTATTTAAATAAGGCCTACAAAGTCAGATTATGGCATTAGGCATCTCTCTACATAGTCCATTGAGAGCTGCCCCATTATTACTGCAAGCTAAGCAGGTCACTAGAGAGACCTAGAGGTCCCAATTCTGGAAACTTATGCATGTAATCCTTGTGCTGCTGCTGACCACAACAAGTTTATTTGTGTACTTAAAAAACTTCATGAAGTGCTTGCAGGATCAGAGTCCTATTTCCCTGGATGGTAGTTCTGCTGCTGGTAAATAAATGCCAGGAAATAGAGCAGAGACATGCTGGTTTGTGCATCCCCAGGCATCCCCAGGAAGACAGAAGAAACTAATATTTACCAACCAGAAAAAAACGAAAAAACCTGGAGTTTCCAGCTTCTTTGACAGTACTAGCAGCAGAAGAGTGAAATAAATTAAATAATCATTCCATAAATACTAATTAATTGCCATTAAAAAGTACTCAAATCGTTTAAAAGAAAAATGCAGCCATTAATCAGAATAGCTCAGGTACCTAAATAAATATTTACTATTAAGCGTGCATATTTAATCTACCTACCATCAAAGACTAATGCTCTGTTCCTTGCCAGTGAGGTTTATTAACATCTTAGAGGGATAAAACAGTGCCCCAGCACTGTGCAGGAATAGGGCACAGGGATTTAAGAGCAACACAGTTGCACAGGTAAAAGCATAAGCTGGAAATGTGGTCCTATATATAGATTTACATACAGGAATAACTTCATCTTATTACTTGTGTTTAAACTAACAGCTCTAGGCCCTAATACACAAACTCATTTCCAAGACAAGCCCTTCTTAATGGATAGATCCAATCCCAGAGAGCTCCTAAGCCCACACATCAAAGTCTTCGCAAGATCAGGATTTAACATATTGTATTAATGAGAATAACTTTCAAGCAACTGTGCAAGAACAGGTCTATCTATAGCTTTCAGAAAACAAAAAACCCCTCCATGTTTGAAGTCTGCTCAGAGATGATTTGTTAGGGAGGTGGGTTGGAGCAATTTTCAAGAGAAAAAAAAAAAAATCAGCAAGGAAAAAAAAAAAAAACAACAAAAATTTAAAGAAGGAAAAAAAAAAAAAAAAAAAATCAGCTAGGAAAAGAAAATAGAACTTCTAAGATTTAAAGAAGGGAGAAAAAAAAAAGACATAACTAGCTTTGTTTGAGAACACTCAATCCAACTCAAAGCTCACAAACAAGAATTAAGGATACTCACCATCTGGAACAAAGAGATTTAGCAGCCTACTGCTTACTGCAAATTGAACCCTTTAGGGCCTTTGCAATGCTTCTGCCCCTCATTTTAAAGGGTCATCCCCCCAAAAAGGAAACTAGAAAGTGCTCTCATTGAAGGGAAACTTTAACAAGATACAGCCTGGGGAAAGAAATGATAAAAAGAAAGGACATCAGGGGCTTGTTTAGATGCTATTATGTGATGCTCCTGGGGCTGTCCTGAACTTGTGTGCTCCTACTTTTTGAGTAAATTGCTTTTCCAAGTGTCTTTAGGGGAAATTAAATATAAACAATTAATAAGTATTGTAAAGATTACTTTAAAGTACTCTCAGTAGACTTTTGCTATGATTGCTATTATTTCTAATAAATAAATGAAGGGAGAAGGTTTCAGTTTTGTTTTTTTTTTCATAATAAGGCTTTGCTAAAAATTACGAGGGGTTTGTTGTTTTGAGTTGTTCCCCCTCCCCCCCCCCAGTAAAATACAAATAGGTACTTTAGTAGCAGTAATGCTAAGAAGCATTCAAAGGACAAGAAAGTGTGTTAAGCTTAAAAGTAGGGCTTATTGCAATAACTTTTTGGGTATAATTTTCTAAAACTTCTGCTAATTTCTTACATAGAGAGAGTTACAGAGTTGTAAGCAGGTAGAGGCTAGTCTAGGAACCAACATTTTTAAATACTGTTGCCAACAGAATAACAGATGTTCTTTCCACTTAATAACCTTCCTGATGTTCTGTTTGCTTCTGTTGAGAGTGAATTTCAAAGCTTATGCATTTCGTAGCAGTTAAAAGAGTAACTAGCCAATAGTTCTAACTTACCAAGGGAAGCTCCTGTTTTCCCTGAAAGAAAAAAGTTAAAAGACTACATTCTAGGTAGGACATAGGATAGATAGACACCTAGATATAAACTCACATTCATAAGTTAAGAGACAGAAGTACTTACTTCTTTGTGACTAGGAGCTACACCCAAACCCAGAGTCATCTCCAAAAGGATTTCAACAACAGCTGTACTATCTAAATAACTTTAGAGATACAGCTCTATGTAACACTGTATATAGACCATCAATTCATGTAGAGCAGTTCCAGAGAAAAACAGCTCAAGAAAACTAAAACAGCCTTGAAAACAACACCTAGGCTGTATAAGATCTCTGTAACTTCATTGACTTTGGTAATTGCTAATTTACACCAGCTGGGAATCTGCATGACAAATGTAGTGAGTGGGAACCAGGTCTGATTTTGCAACGCGCTCCTGTCCCCAGGTGAAATCACTTCGGCCTCAGAAGCTGTTTGGGACAGAAGAGCTTTGTAAGGAAGCCTGACAAGGTCCATCTTCACTTCTGAGCAAAACAAGTGTATTCCCTGCAAGAAATACCTTTTGCCCTAACCCTGCATTGCTGCCCCTTCTTTAAGTAATCTTGACAGGGAGAAGAGCAATTTTCAGGAGATATCTAGGTGGTTTTTAGGGGAAACAGGAGAAAGCACTTGAATAGCAATGACACCAGTTGCCTGGATGATACCTTCACAGAAGTGAGATAAGGTTTACCAGGAGAGAAAGGGAAAGGGAAAAAGAAAGAGAAAAGGAAAATGGAGTTGACTCTAAGCATTGGGTACACCTGACTTGGAGCAAGATACCTATGCAGCTACTTAGTATTAAGGAGCATGGACATGAAATATCTGTTGACAACATGTGGACAACGTCTTTTAAAAAAGGTGTTTATTTTGTGACTGCATAAAACTGGTATTCCCTGCTCTTGGGTTGCTGTGGTGGCAGTGGAGGGTATCAGAGCTGTTTTGGCACAGAGGAAAGAAAGAAAATTCTCTTGTCACTCACCTTTCAGTAGTGTTGAAGTCTTTCATGCTTTTCACTGATGACATTGTGATTTTGTTGCTTTGTTTTCCAAACAGCATATGTACTGCCTTGCCTTGTGACTCTGAGCCGTGGATGTACAGCCAAAAAGAGGGGCAGAACATGGAAATGGCTCCATGTAGTTCAAATGCTGCCTGGACTTGCACACGCAAAGATGGAGCAGGTGTGATATGTCACTGTAACTGCACGGGGTCTCTTGCATAGGCGTGTTTGTCTGTCTCAAATCTAAGTCAACCTTCAGATGTGGAAGAGGATAAACCAATATTTGGGACTCTGTGCAGGAGGGGAATAAACTAACTTTTGTGGCTCTGGCAACCCTTTTGAGGAGAATAGTCCCCCTAGGCTGGCTCAGCAGGAGGACCTTAATATGAGCAGTTTAGATTTATGGTAAAACTCTGAGTTTTAAGATAATAGGTGTGGTTTTAGCCAATTTGTTCTTAGGATTTATTGTCTTTCTCTTTTGTTTTAAGTGTAAAGTAGCTTCAAATCAATGTTTTAGAAAACAGCACCTAGGTTCTCTGTCCTTGACCCTAGCCTGTTTTTCTCTGCAAAGAAGCAAGGCTTTTTTCTGTCAACTGTTAGAGAAAGTAAAAGCTTTGTGTTTCCATGACCTAGCCTGTTTTTTAGTGCTAAGGAGTTTTTAACAGAAAATCCTTAAAAAACCCAATGCCCTAAATGTTTTAGGTTAACATTTGTCTCATCTATGGATGTGGAGGGGGAATGGTTTTGGTTGGGGATCTTAGGCATAGGGAAGGGTAGGCAGCTGACCTGGGTGTGCTAAACATAGCTAGGAGATGCTAGTGCTGGTTCTGTGGACCAGTACAGGTGAGCGAATACCCCACCAAGTAATGGAAGTGATTTGATGTGACAGCTACTACTGTTCCCAAAGAAAATGGTGTGCACCAAAAAGAATCAAGATGGTGCTTTGGATGCTGCGTTAGCAGGACAGAAAGATATTTTGTGGCTTCTTATACCTTAATTCTGGTCCAGACAGAGTTTGGGAGAACAGTGTTCTCATAAGCGCATTTATATAGCTCAGAAGAGACCTCAAATCTGGGCCCGGTTCCAAAATATGGATTTGTTAGAGAAGATGCATTTATGCTGATGGAATGGGTACTTTTTGGGGTTGAGTAGAAATTGAGCAGGGCATTTGAGGTTGAGACATAAGAACAGCAAATTATGGTCTAGCCGCTTTTGTTTATGTATTTATTTATTTGTGGCCACGGCTTCAGCTTTTTTTCTATATCTCAATCCCTCTTATGTAAAGGGGAACTCAAACAGTTTTTACTTTCTAGGGGCAAAATAAGAATATAGGTTGTGAGGTGTTCTTGCATGATGATGGTATAAAGTGTAAAAGAATATAAAACTGCTGACCTCACTGATGGCACAGTGTATGGTGCAGCATAAGGAACACTGGGCAGGTGGTCAAAAATCTTAGGTTTATTTTTTCTCTTGGCTGCGGAGTTGCTGCATGGCCTTGAGTGTATGACTTCCTTTCTTCTGTTTCTTTTGGCTTGCACTTCTGTTAAAGCATGAACAGCACCCTGCACTGTAGGGCATTGATTGCAGCTGAGCTTTCCTAACACAACCATATTGCATAAGGCAAACTTATGAATTATTTCTGTTGGTTGTCTGATAGAAAACAAATTTATTCTTACTCTTGTAGTAGAATGTCTTTACTATTGAAAGGAAATGGAGTTCCTCCCAGCTGTGCAAAGCTGGTGACAGAACTAGGGAGCTTTGAACTTCCCATGAATTTGCTAATGAATGGGTAGTCACCGACTGGCAAGTACAATTTTTCTTCATGCTTGTTTGTGGGTGAAATTCATTCCTCTCTGTTTAGGCTTATATAGCTACTTAAGCTGAGGCTGATGTAGAGGGCTTAAAGACTGTATAGGTGTGTAATTGTTGTCTGTGAAGGAGTTCAAGCTTTTAATTTCCTAGCTGCTGTTGATTTTCCTTTAAGGTGGGATATGTGGTGATGAAGTTGGAAACTCTTCAAATCATCTGGAGTTTGGAGCTAGAATCATACTTGGCATGACGCGTTAAACAACACTGAAAACAGGGGAGAATCATCTCTGTACAGCAATGTCCTGAATCAGACACAGGGAATTTAGTTCAATGACTCTTGGGTTTTGTATCAGTTGACTGGAAGTCACATACTGTTTCCTACCTGCTGTAAGGCCAGAAAGTCCAAAAGGTCTGCTTCCCTTCGCATGCCAGCTTCTTTTCTAATGCTAGACAGAGGCAGCCAATTAGACCCAGACTTCACTAATCCTGTCTTAAACCCTATGACTAGATTAACTCTATGCATGTGAAAAACTAAAAGATTTCTGGATTGCACACAGGAAATTGAAGGTACTGTATATCCTTGCAGATTACCAAGAACTGTGGAGGTGGATCAAGACAGCTTGAGTGGGGCAACCTGCTTGCCAGCTGTTACTCACCTCTGCAGAGAAAGAGTATATTTGTAGCTTAGTTTTCAGAAGACAAGGCCTATATGGTGGCGTCACTGTCTCTGACTCTCCACTCCAATGATTTCTGAACCTATTACCCAACCTTAGATAAATTGGCTACGTCAAAAATCTGAGTGACTAAACTGGAAGAAATTTCATGAAAATGTGTCTCTTGGTAAAGAAGAGACATTAAAACTAAAAATGCTCTAGACGGAAACCACACTCATGGCTCAACCATATTAGCTTAAAGAACTCAAATGCTATTGGTCAAAAAAGTCTTTCAGATTTTCTGTGTTTCCCAGTACATTTAGCTGTCTCAGATGGTACCTATTGAAGGAATGTTATTAGCAAAATATTTCATAATAAGAGCACTGAGGAATAAGACATGAGCTAGTCTGGTGCTCCTTAGTGGCTCCAGTGACAAGTAGGCACAGCCAGCCCTGTTTTCTAACAGGACCTTTCTTGTCCATATTACATACTTAAGGGTAAATTTAAAGCCTTTGTAGATCAGACCAGGCATAGATAGGGATGGTGATTTAGTGATTTGAGACAGCCAGAACGGCTTCACCAAAGGCAAGTCCTGCCTGACCAGGCTAGCAGTCTTCTAGAATGGAGTAACTACATCAATGGACAAAGTAAAGGCTACGGATGTTGTCTATCTGGACTTCTGTAAAGCCTTTGGCACAGTTCCCCACAACATCATTCTCTCCATGTTAGAGAGATATGATTTTGATGGATGGATTCTTTGGTGGGCAGGGATTTGGTTGGATAGTAACATCCAGAGGATACTGGTCAAAGGCTCAATGTCTAGATGGACAACAGTGACAAGTGACATCCTTCAGTGGTCTTTACTGGGACCACTACCAATTAATATCTTTATCAGTGACATAGACAGTGGGATTCAGTGCACCATCAGCAGCTTTACAGATGACACCATGCTGAGGGGTAGAGCTGATATGCCTGAAGGACAGGAAGCTATCCAGAGGGACTTCGATAAGCTTGAGTATTGGGTCCATGAGAACCTTATGAGGTTCAACAAGGTCCAGGGTCCGGCACCTGGTCACATCAACACTCAGTATCTATACAGGCTGGGGGATGAAAGGATTGAGGAGAAGGACTTGGGGGGACTGGTGGATCATGAATGAAAGATTGGACATGAGCCAGCAATGAATGCTTTGAATGGAGAAAGACAATTGTATCTATATTGAGCTGAATCCAAAAGAGCGTGGCCAGCAGGTCAAGCTAGGTGATTCTGCCCCTGACTCTGCTCTGGTGAAACCCCACCTGGCATACTGCATCCAGCTCTGGAGTTCTCAGTACAGGAAAGACATAGACTGTTGGAACAGACCTGTTGGAGCAGACCCAGGGAATGGCAATAAAAGTGATCAGAGTGATGGTACACCTCTCCTATGAGGAAAGGCTGAGAGAGCTGGGTTTGTTCAGCATGGAGAAAAGAAGGTTCTGATGACACTTTGTTATTGTCGTTCAGTTCTCTAAAAGGGCTTATAAGAAAGATGGGGAGAGACTTTTTAGCAGGGCCTGTTGTAATGGGACAATTGGTGATGGTTTTAAACTATACCAGGGGACATTCAGGTTGGATGTGAAGAAAAAATTCTTCTCAATAAGGGTAGTAAAATCCTGGCACAGATTGCTCAGATTGCTGGTGGATGCATCATCCCTGGAGACATTCAAGGCCAGACAGGATTTGGTTCTGGGCAACCTGATCTAGTTGATGATGTCTCTGCTGATTGCAGGGGGTTGAACTAGATGAACTGTTAAGGTCCCTCCCAACTCAAGCTATTTAAAGACTCCATGATTATCTACAGCATGGTCTGCTATGTGTTCTTACAGTGCTTTAACCCATTCTGTTTCAAATACCTGTTACTACAGCAAAAGTCATGGTCTCACTCTTAACTTGGGCCTTTCTTGGGAAGGGATGCACTAGTTGCCAAATGAGGTTGTGTGTCAGTTTGGAGAGAGCAGCATGGATTTAATCTGCAGAAACAAATAAAACACCCTGTGACATGTGTTCTCCCACTAAGTGTATGAATGTTTTATTATTTCCCCCTGCCTAGCACAAGGCCTGCTTGTATTTCCTTCCCTTTCTCATGCTTACTGTTTTAAACTCTTCTTCTGACTCCAAATTATCACATAAAGCTTCAATCTCCATAGCAGGGCTTCATCCTGATGGACTCTCTAAAAATGCAAAGGCAGCATCTGACACAGTGTACCTCTGATCTGAGGTTCCTTAAATCTTTCTAACTAGCTTGGTCCAAGCTCATGAAGTTCCTTGAATGCCTGATGAATCAATACCTTGTATACCATGCTAGGAAACAATCACTCAACTTTTCAGGAAAATATGCAGGAGCTGGAATGTGCCTTCCTCAGCAGGGATGCATCTGCATGAAAAGATGACGTGTGGCAATTATGTTAGTGGATACCTTTTAAGCTGATTTCTTAAGGAAATGTGGCTTTTTTTGAGTACCTATTCTGTCTGCCTACCTAGGGATAGCTCTGTCTGTCTGTCTATGTAACCCTGAAACTCACTGGGCAAATTCAGCACAATATGATAGAGAGGAGAGGTCTTGGAGACTATTGTAAACTTCACTAATGGGATGACTGATTGTGAAATCGCTGAAGAAAAGGCTGCTAAGCTCACCCTTTAGTAGACATTAGGGAATCAACATGTAAAGCGAGACATCAGGAATGAAGTGTCACCAGCTTTTTCTGCTTTCCAAACAACTTGTTTTTAGCTCTGCTGGACCTGAATGAGACAGGGGAAGGACGGATTTAATTCCCCCAACCTGACAAGGGAATATGCTTAGCCCCTGACATCATTATAGATGAATCCCTCCAGGGATATTAAAGATGGGGAGCATAGTTCAATCTTGGTGGCGTCATATCCAGAGGGCCAGTGGGAGAAATCCTCCTTGCCTAGTTAGGCTTAAAGGGAAACTTAACACAAAGAGGATGACTAAAGTGCATTTAGAGAGAGTGATTTATGCAAAACTATAACCTTTATAAAATAGGATTAAGTGCCAATGTGCTTACATTTGGATGGGGAACGCTTGTTATTTGCCCTGCAAGAGTTATGGCCAATAGGTCTCTGCAAACGGAGACTGAGGAAGAGACAGAGAGTCTCGGTTGCTTTTTCTTTTCCCCTTTGCTCCTGCCCCCTCCTTCTTTCATTAAAGCTACACATCATACGAAGTGGCACCAGCCTCAGAGAGTCTGACAAAACCATTGCATGGAGCCTCAGGACAGAACTTGCTGCAGTTCATGTTTTCTCCCTCTGCCCTTCCTCTCCTGCCTTTTGCTTTTCGAGTGTACATCCAATAAGTCAGATGAAACTTAATCTTGTTTGCTCTGTCTCTAATTCTCTCTTCCTTTCTCTATTCTCCTTTTCTCTTGCTGCTCTGCTTTCTTGTCCCTTCTCTGCCCTCCAGCTCCAAGCTGTGTTTTATGTTGCTCTAGAACAGTAGCACTTTTTGGGCTTACCTTTATTCTTTCCTGTTGCTGGCCTTCTTCCTTAGTTTTGGATCAATAAGTGCAAACAGTGGGCAAGGGAACATCAGTGGAATAAAAACGAATTGACACAGCTCAGTCCCTATTTTGTGTTTCTTAAATTGTTGAATGGACTGATTTTACAGAAGAGGTGTGCTTGGAGTAGAGGAAGCAATTCTGCTTTTTGGCTCTGAGGCTTGCAGATATTGGGAGCCTCTGCTCAGAGACCCAAACATTGTCTTAAAGATGAAGCCCTTGCTCAGAAAGTACAGACTGTCAAGTGAAAAGATGCTGTGATCTGTGATGATTAGTTAGGAGCTAATATCACCAGGCTCGACTTGCCACTGCCTCTCTATTCACATAAAACAGTCCGGGGTACTTCGGTATCTCCTTTGGGTTCTTTTTCAAGTTCTGGCTATCTGTAAAAATCTGTAAAAACAAGAGACCTGTTCCTGCAGCATGAACTTCGCTCTCTAAAAAGATGAACTACCATTATCTTTCATTTTTTGTTGTTTCTTGCTTTGGTTTTCTTGGTTGGATCAGTTTGGGTTGGAGTTGTTAGGGATTTTATTTTTATTGTGGTTTTTGTTGTCATTGTTGTTTGGTTTTATTTTACAAAATTATCATATAATTAGCAGACAGGGTGTGCTATAATCACTGAGCTGGGAACTCTGGCTTGTACCTTTATTTCTGTGAAAAAACTTTCTCCTTTTTGATGTCTTCGCCTGTGGAAAATGGAAAACATCACCCATATGAAATGATGAAAGTCAAGAGTTCAAACCACTTAAAAATAACTCCTGTCCAATCAAATCTAACTCCAGTAATTTCTTGGATTTAGGAAAATCTTTCTTTTCTTATCCTGGTGGGAGAGCAGAATTATTGGTAGACTTTGTTTTTCACATCCACTACTGCAGTGTTGGAAGCAAATTGTGAGTGTAAATCAGCTGGAGGCTCTGATCCATCTATTCTCTTCTCTTTTTGAGTGCAGATTGCTGTGTTTTCCTCCCTGTCAAATGGGAATTAGAATCATGGAAATGCAAGGCCTGTAAAGCTTATTCTTTTCACACTCTAGTTTTCTGCTGGTATTATTGCAATGACTTCTGTGTTCTTTGCTCCTGATATATATCGGGATTTATAAAGTGTTGGTGCAATAAGGTTCCTCAGTATTAGTCAGAATAATTAATTTCCAGGCTGAGCCCTAACATGGCATGTGCCAGTTATTGATGGATGAACAATAAAAGGGGCAGAGGCTTTGTTCAATTTGAATTCTTGCTTCTCCAAACCTTTTCAATATCCTCTCATCTTTATCCAGGAGCTGTAATGTTGCATTTCTACAATAAGGCCTTTCTTATATTTTTAATCCTGACTCAGTGTAATCTCTTCCTCCAATGGTTACCTGTAGCTGTCACTATTAGGAGCATTGATTTGCTTTCAAGGCAATGAAGATGCTTCCAGGAGAGACATCAATTTGATAGATGGACCACTCAGTGGATAAAGAACTGGTTGGATGGCCACACGTAAAGAGTTGTGGTCAATGGCTCAGTGTCCGGCTGGAGGCCAGTGATGAGTGGTGTCCCTCAGGGATAAGTCTTGTTCAACATCTTTGTTGCTAACAGGGACAGTGGGATTGAGTGTGCCTTCAGCAAGTTTGCCGATGACACCAAGCTGTGTGAATATGCTGGAGGGAAGGAATGCCATCCAGAGGGACCTTGACACGCTTGTGAGGTGGGCTGATGCTAACCTCATGAAGTTTAACCATACCAAGTGCAAGGTCCTGCAGCTGGGTCAGAGCAATCCCAGGCACAGCTACAGGTTGGGCAAAGAGGAGATTGAGAGCAGCCCTGTGGAGAAGGACTTGGGGGTGGTGGTCGATGAGAAAATGAACATGAGCCAACTGCAGTGTGTGCTTGCAGCCCAGAAAGCAACCATATCCTGGGCTGCATCAAAAGGAGTGAGACCAGCAGGTTGAGGGATGTGATCCTGCCCTTCTACTCTGCTCTCGGGAGACCTCACTTGGAGTATTGTATGCAGTTCTGGTGTCCTCAACGTAAAAAGGACATGAAGCTGTTGGAACAAGTCCAGAGGAGGGCCACGAGGATGATCAGGGACTGGAGCATCTCCCATATGAAGACAGGCTGGGAAAGTTGGGGCTGCTCAGCCTGGGAAGAGAAGGCTGCATAGAGACCTCCTAGCAGCCTCTGAGTATGTGAAGGGGGCCTCTAGGGATGCTGGGGAGGGACTCTTCATTAGGGACTGTAGCGACAGGACGAGGGGTAATGGGTTCAAACCTAAACAGGAGAGGTTTAGATTGGATACAAGGAAGAAATTTTTTCCTGTAAGGGTGGTGAGATGGATTGGCCAAGGAGGTTGTGAGTGCTCCATCCCTGGCAGTGTTGAAGGCCAGGTTGGATGAAGCCTTGGGTGACATGGTTTAGTGTGAGGTGTCCCTGCTTGTGGCAGGGGGGGTGGAACTAGATGAATTAAAGGTCCTTTCCAACTGTAACTATTCTATGATTCTATGACCTACTTTTCTTAGATTTCCTCCTGCTCTCGGCTAAGCTGACCATACTCTCATGTTTCTTCCAGTGATGAAGCTCTACTGCTGAGCTCAAAGCACTGCATTAAGCAAGGAGCCTGGAGAGCATCAAGACAACTGAACTCCCTCCCCCAACACCCCAGACATCCCAAATCTGTTTGATTACAGTTTTGCTTGAAAGCTGCTGGGTCCCTTTGAGCTTAAATGGTTGTCATGTTTTACAGATGGATTATTCCAGATCCTTAGGGAGGGAAAAAAATTAACAACAAGGATAAAGTAGAAAACCATTGTTGCAACAATCACTTGCTTCAGCTACCCGATGGCTGCTGTTGTGTAATGCAATCCCCGTATATGGTGCATTACCGACTTCCAATATGTGGTAATATTTACATTAGCATTAGGACACCATCAAGCCTTTACTTATCCACATAGTTAAAATTGTTATCTGTATATGAACCCCAGAGATGATATATCTAATTGTCAGCAGTGACCTGATGATAATAGCAGTACAATTTAGTTACAATATACAATATCATTAATCATCCAAATGTAGCATAAACAGAATGGACCATTTGCTAAGGTCTTGCCAGGGGTGGGAGAAAGGTCCCTTAGTTATAGCAGCTGTATACACTGGAGGCTTCCCTCAGGAAAGGGACTGGCTGTATGGGGGGAGAGATCTTCCACAGAAATCAGAATCACCTTCAAGGGTGGTACATGCCTCTATTTATTAGCATTATGCTACATATGCTAATGGCAGACTGTACACTATTTCTGAGCATTAACATCTGCTCAAAGCAACAGACTTTCACTTACAGAAACTGATTTAAACTCAGTGAAGCAGATAAACACAGAAATCTAAGCAGGTGGCTGCAACTGAAGGAAGAATTCTCAATTCCTGCACTCAACTGACGAACTTCACTAAAACCATAATTAATATTCAGATAACTATATTCCTACATGCAGAATAAACAAGATCATTTAAAGGATGCAAATGTCTACCTGGGATGAGGGGAGGTAGAAGATCAGGTTTGGAATACAGAGTGGTTTGAATAGCAATCCAAAGCACTCCTTAATTCATACTGCTGTCTTTGATGTTGGCCTGGGCCAGAAAACACAAATAGCAAGAGATATTATTGCACCATTCACAGACACAAAATGGGAATTAAACTTTTAAATAAGCAGTTTGTGGAAGGTAATCATAGAAATGAATCTTTCCTTGTAGAATGTTAGATGGTGTAAAGATTTTGTTACAGGAGTGCTGGCAAATTTAGTCACTACTTTAAATACACCAACTTTTCATTTGGGAAATGTTGTACTAGCATGATAAAAATATGAACAAAAGAAATCATTTTCCATTCTCTCCAGTCACACCTGGTCAAATTTTGTTCTGGCTACTGATATCTGGTTCCAAATGAAAGACTCACCAGTGTTTCATCCACAAGATAATTTTGGAAAAGCAAAAGTCCCCATTTCTCTCAAACTCCAGACTCATCTGAAAGGCTGGATGGACTTTAAATCTATTCTAGTTGAGCCTGAAGCTTAGAGTGAAACGTTGAATGGGCTGGTTTTTATATTTTATTGCAGGAATTTGATTTGGTTCCAGATATACCATTTCTCTGAAGAATTATGCAATGGCTCTTTTTCTTATACTAGGTGTATATATCCTTATAGGTAGTCCTAAAAAGCATATTCAAACTTTGTAGGCTCCAGCTAGACCTCTGGACTGGTATTTCCTCTTGGGTGCTTCCAAAAGACTCTGCTCAAGGCTTTATTGTGCCCTCTGAATTACTTCTCTATTGACCAGGGCTTAGGTGGAAAATGTAGTGCACATACAGTACAAAGTTTTCAGGAATTGTGGATCTGATCCACACAAGGATGAAATAAATAGCTCATTGTAGTTCATTACATGAACAAATGAGCAACATCAGGCACTGGAAATCACTTTGGCAGGAAATGAAGGGAGGCTGGAAGAATGAGGAGCAATACTGTACACACTTGTCCTGATCTTACTGCTCTCCAAGTATGTGTTAATGGCTACTGCTGGGTGCAGAATGGTTTTGCGTGCCCCATGCCTCTGAATCAGTATGATTGTACTTATGTTCTTAAGAAGGCAACATCCTTCTTTCTTTTTTCTTAATTTCCCCTTAGGATCTTTAATAGTGAAAAGCTTTTCTAAGCAACCCTCAAAGATGTAAACTTCGTTTATAAATCTGGTAACTGTGTTCATTGCAGTTCAGGAGTAGGTGAATGGGAATGCATAGCAAGCGAAGCAAAATTTAAGGATAATTTTGACCTGACCCTCAAAATAAGTAAATGTTTCATGTGCATACTCAAAGAACCAATTTGCTATTCTTTTTTTGGCATTGCTATCTTTTCCAGCTTCTACAAGCCTGCGTGCTTTGCTGTGCTTCCTCACACCCAGTTCCAGAATGTGTGAGAATATATGAGAATCTCAACTTTTTTTTTTTTTTTTTTTTTTAAGGTACTTTAATACTTTTTCGCTATAACAAA
>NDXB01016817.1:105827-120742 GCA_002631895.1 Agapornis roseicollis
CCCCCCCCCCCCCCCCCCCCCCCCCCCCCGGTTTGTGCTTAATTGCATGCACGCAAATGGTTTCATTGACTGCTTTGGAGGGGTGCTAAAAGATGTGCCTGAAAAAATGTTCTGTATAAAATCACAAGGGGGACATGAAAAGAATGCCTACCAATCTGTTAAAAAAAATAAAATCGCCCAAGTGTGTGGTATCAGTTTCCAGGGAAGAAAAAAAGGGTGTATTCAAGAGCCCTAATGCAGTCCTAAGTAAGTCTTTGCTGCTAGTTTGAAAGAAGAATTTGTCTGAAGAAACACAAAGTAAAGGCAGCCACCAAAGGAGCATGCCTGAAAAATCGAACTTCCTTTACAAAGCGTATTTGCAGCTGTTGCCAGACCACACTGCAAAATGCGACTCAGTTACAGCCATCTTTTCCCCCTTGAATTTTTCTACCTTTCCTGTGTGTGTATTAAATGCCTGACTGTTATCCACTCAGCACAGTGGGATCACTAAAGATTGGATGATATTCTTTTAGTCAGGCATGACTGAGTGAAATACATCACCTATGCTTGGAGACAGGGCCCTGGTGCTGCACTGTGTTATTTATTCAACCATCAGGGGATACAGACTTCTGTTGCCTCCAACAGGAACAACTATGGGGTTAAAGTAGAAGGTGTGGAGACGTTTTCAGGATAGAAGACTGCTAGTGTAAATGACAGTAAAGTGTGTATAATGGGTGGACTGATTGTAGCTAAACCATCCTACTGTCCAAAATACGAAATATGTGGATTGCTCTGTGCCCCAGGGTACTCCTTTGGGTACTGGGAATGCTGCTGCTTTCCTCCTCTTTTCAAGCAAAGGAGAAGTATAAGGTTTGCAAAGCAGTTGGAAATCTCAGTTTGAACTGTAGGACAGCTGTACGAAGATGTATAGTTATTATAGACATATATATAGCAAATAAACCCGACTGGAATCAGGACATCAAAAGAATGATGCTCTCTCCTAAGTATTCATCCTTTAAGTACTGTGTCTTTCTTTCTTTCTTGTTTTGTTGACTGCCTATTAGTGTGCTAATCTCTTGGGGGAGATTACTGAGCACATAGCTGTTGGACAAAAATAATGACAGGGAAGGAAAGCATGAAAAAAAAGTAAGAAATGGAGGAGGTTGCCAGTGATGGCAGAAGCCGAGGCATATGAAATCACTCACTGGTTTAAGAGTGAAGTGGGACAGAACGCCTAATTTCCCTATGGGTCAAAGGGAAACCAGCTCCACACAAACAGGACTCAGCACCCTTTCAGGATGTGTCCATGCCTTTCTCAAGAGGTGTAAACCAACATCCTATATGAGCCTGGTAGCCGGTTGTGTCCAATTCCTCACTTCACTGTTCCTGCAGGGGCCATGGCTGCTGTCCTGTGAATACTTCAGATTAAAACCATAACTTTCTGAGCTAAACAGCCTGAGTGGGAGCTGGCAGCTGTGACAGACTCATGTCCTCTGTGGGTACAGGCAGTATACCCCAATCCATGGCTGATCCACCAGCCCTGAGCTTGGCATCTGAATGCAGCCCCTGCTGCTGCCCAGCCCCAGCCCCACTGGCAGCACAGCTCAATGCAAGACAGAGCCCTAATTGATTTTCCAGCTAACTAGTTTAGAAAACAAATCTATTGTCCACATTATGAGTACCACAAATATTGTTGCTTCCTGGGAGGAGCTATTTATCTATATTTGCCTAGGATTGCTTTTGAACTGGACATTGTACTCATTTCCATGCAATGATTAACACCGGTGGCAAAGCAAACAACGAGAAATAGCTTGGAGTGAGCTGTTGGCTTTTTGTGGTTTTATTTAGGTTGTTTTTTTTTAAAGAAGAAAAAAAATCCCTGTGGTCTGATAATGCTACAGCCAAGGGAAGGCATTCTGTAATCTGGGAACAGTCCTATATATAGCAATATAACTGAGTGCCTCTGGGGAGCTGAAGCACTTATAAATATCACGTATTAGATGGAGGCAGAGTACAGCACTCTCTCTGTTCATAGGGAAGTGGCTGTTTCTAGTGGTTCTTGTGCAGCTTGGAGTAATATACCCGTACTCTAGGCTGCTGCATTAAGAGAAGAAGAAATTCTTTTTGCTTGTGTTCTGGCCTCTTTGGTTTTTTCCTAATTTCTTCTGTATTTTGTCTACTTTCTGTTTAGTTTGGAGAGATTGAGAGCAGACCGTTAGCTTGATGACTAGACTTGCACGATCTTTTGTCAGCTGATATTTGTAGAGGAAAAATAGCTTAGCAGGAAGGAAAGCTGTTCTCAGATTTAGAGGAAATTTAGCAAGTTGTTTCAAGCAGGAGTTAAAAAAGATAAAGTCAAAACATTTTATTTTATTATTAAAAAATAGATTTTATCTGAGGGAATAATTTCTCTTCTTAAATAGCCAGGACTTGGTTTTTGTTGTTGTTTTTGAACAGTAGTACAGAAGATATCCCAACATGAAAACGCTCAAAAGCAAAATATCTTGCAATTATTTTTTTACTTATAAATTCAAACAAATTAATTTTGAGCTTAACCTAAACTTTATTTTCCTTCCTTTTTCTTTCCCCCTTTCCTCCCCAAGTAAAAAATATCCCAAACCTCCCAAGCCAGACTTCATTATCTGTTTACAGGTCTGTAGCTGTTATTTCTCCCTGGAGCTTCAGTCCCTGGTTATCACTGCCACCTCCATCACTGACGTGCCCTATGTCCTTGGTCAAGTCATCAGCCTCACTAAAGATTTATTTCTCCACAAGTGCATGTGCAGCACCTTGCACAGAGGGGGCTTGTTTTGGTAGTGACCTGAAGGTGTCACTACTACACAATGAATACTGGTACCCTCCACGTCCTGTTCTTCAGCAGCAGGGTGGCTGCACTGCAGTTACAATGAATTTGCAAAAAATTGCAATAGGTATCACAAAGTACAGTTTTAGAACTTAGAAGACACCAATATATTGATCCATCTGTGTCGATATTTATTCCTCAGCAGCTGCATTGCATTGGCATGTAAGACCCTATCTAGCTTCCATTAAAATAAGTGATAAACTCCTATTGACTTAAATGGTGCAGGATAGAGCCCTAAATCTTTAATGTAGTCGTATACATGTCTCTTTTTTCTAGATGATGGAACCACTACCATGTAGAAATGCATCTATTATATGTATTTTGGCCAAATATCTGTGAACATGACAGTAACCACTTTTTCATATGTTATGCTGTATATCAACAAGTTATTTCTACTTAGTTAGGAAGGAAAAAAAAGTTCTTATGAAGTTCTTTCTCAGAAATGCAAATGTTCCTCCGTATAGAAATTCCCAGCTAAGATTGTCTATAAATATTAATTCTTCATAACATATACCAAGGCTGTCTCACACTAGGAATTTCACTCTGAAAGATTCAATCCTTATGTACTCACTGCATGCAAATATTCCTCGGTGCCTATACATTCCCTCATTAACAGCACCAGTTGGGTTAAAATAAGGCTGGCACTTACACCAAATGCTGTCACCGCAGATGTCCTATCCTTTTCAACCTCACTGCAGCCTCATCCTCAACTTAAGATCAGATTATGGACAGTTTTACTCGCCATAATCAGCAGCTGCTCCTGAAGTGCCTTCCTCGTTGCGGCTCCACAGCTTTATTTCCACCCAGTGGCAGTGAGGAGGTCTTCTGGGCTGCCGTAGCTTCCAGGCTTGATGGGGCAAGTGTGTCACACTGGTGTCTAAATGTTTCTTTTGCCTATCCTCACAAGGCCAAATCCTCAGTGGGTGGAAAATCAAGAGCTTCACCCTTCCACCTGCCAAGGATTTGGTCAACTTGAAGCAAAATAATATGAGAAAACACTTTCCCCAAGCATATTTGCAGCCTTTTTTACTCACTGCCCACTTCCCCTAATTCCCTGGCCCATCCTGTTTGTGTACATCTGCAATTCTTCATTCTTTAAAAGCTAACAGTGAAATGCTGCAGAGGCATTTGCCGTATGAAGACACATGGGTAAAACAGCCCCCCCTCTCCTAGACCAGTTATCTCCCCATCACTCCTATCACAGTGGCCAACATCCAAGGACATCCCTCCATCCTGCCCTCTCCAACGTAGGGGTAAAGAGAGCTGGAAGGGCAAGAAGGAACCTGGTGGGAGACATCCCAGAGTGGCTGTCACGTTTGCTGGGTTAATTAACCAAGACCAAAAGCCATTCTTGCAGCTGCTGCCAATCCCCTCCTCACCCCTGGCTCTTGCCTGGGCACATGGAGCAGTCGGGCCACTGAGATGGCTGCCAGCCATGTTGCCGAATAACGCCTCAGCATCTCCTCACACTTCTCCCGTCTGCCAGTATCCATCTGCTGTCTCTCGTCCCCTGCTCAGTGCCCCAGCGCCTTGAGGCAGGAGGTGTCTTTTTGTCCCCCATCTGTGCAGTACCCTGCACAGGGGGCTCTTGGCCACAATGAAGGTGACACAGGAACACCTCCAGCCCAGGGTCATGGCAACCCTATGATGTGACCATGCAGCATGAAGGAGGGAGGTGCTTTTAATGCAGAGAGGAGGCTGAACTGCCCTGCCTCTATTTGCATTCTTTTACACCATCAGGTGGGTTTTCTTGCACCCTAAGAGGAGGCACAGGATCACACTCGGTAGTGAGGTGCATCCCAAAACCTGGCTCACAGCACCCAATAGGAGTGAAACAGCCTCACAGAAATGGAGCTGGTTCTCCTGGCAACTGTGTCTTTAGCCCTGGTCCATCTGGTTTCAAAGATAGGAGTTAATGGGCATTAATCCTGCAGCCTTTTTAAAGCAATGTCTAAATCATATATGCGTATTAAATACTCACAGCCTTTGCTGCCTGAGCCTGTTACTGCCTTTCAGCTAACACCTATAGAAAAGGTCCTAACTATACCAAGACAGAAAATGGAATAAAACTTAAGTTTGGAGAAGGATGTTTAGGGGCACAGGTTGCACCTCAAGTGACACTGATGCTCTTTTAACTGGCAGGTTTCCTATCATCCTGGCAGGTAAATGCACAGAAAACTGCAGCTACAGTGGAATGACTCATGGTCCTCTAGAAAACTCTCCCTGCATGCTCCAAATCCTCACTTAAACCCAGCAGTATCAGAGAGGAGCCAGCAGGCTTGTAGGAGATGCCTGAACTTAAATCAACAACTTCAGTATAATTTTTTGGGTAGGCTTTAAACCTGTTCCATGAATAGAAGCTGTATCGGCTTCCCCCACCCAATCCCCCTATATAACTGCATCTAAACTAGTTATCCATCAGGATAACTGTGATTATTTTGGACTGTACAAAGCATATGTTCAGCTTCTGAAATGTCTTCTGGCCCTGGTGACTTTGCAGTGGCTTTCACAAGGTTCATATCTGGTCCCTCCTGTTGTTCTGTAGCTGTGTCTCTGATTATCTGAACATTAGTGTCTGGGGAAGTAAGATCAAAGAGGTCCCCATCTATCTTGATTCTGAAAGACTTGGCCCTGTTCCTTTCCTGCTATTCACTGTGAGTAACACTACCCTACCAGCCAATCACAGGCAATAAGGGATTGCATGTGAGGAGTAAAGGTAGAAGAAGAGGATGTCAGACAGCCCCTCCTGGAAAGATTTATAAATGCACCATAACTGACTTCACAGACTTAGTACCTTGGAGAGTAATTGAAAGAGATGTTCCATATTGATCTTTTCAGAAAGTTCAGTTTGTCTAATCCATCCCCTCCCTAGAGCCAGGTGAAAAATGTTTGAACTTGTAGTGCTGAGGTTGGATTCTGCTCTCTGCCACCTAGGTGTAAACCTAGGAAGGCAACTCCATAGGCCATGTCAGTTTCCATGGTATAAGGGAAAGCAGAAGCCAATCCCAAATGCAAACAAAGTACTGGTGTGTCTGTAACTGGGCTTGGTTTGGAGAAAACTGCTTTTACCACTGCAGGTTTCCAGTGATTTTACGGGATGGGCATTATGTACCCATGCTGTGATGTGAATGCCAGGGATTTATTGCATGAAATATGGAGATGAAAAATGATTTTGTGATTAAGAAATGAGACTGGGACTTGTATAATCTGTGTTTAATTCCCAACCCAGATGTAGACTGCTGCTCTGCCCTTGGATAAGTCATTTATGCTCAGATCCATAAAGCTATTTAGGTATCTAACATCCATTGATTTCAATGGGAGCTGGTCTCTAAGTGCCTTTAAGGATCTGAGTCTTAATCTCAGTGCAACTCTGGGTTAGGAACCAAACCTATAAGATCACTATCTGGTACTTCTTTTCTTCTACTGGATGCATGCTTGTTTGGGTCCATTTAGAATACGTTAGGTCTGTATGTGCTGGTACAGCATCTAGCACAGTGTGATCCTGATCTCAGCAGTTGCTGAAAAAAATATAATACAAATGTGAACATGATTATGGAAGAAAATAACAAAAGCATTGAGAACTAAACTAGAAGAAAATAATCTGAGGACTTTAATATTACAGCCTATTTTTTTAATGTTCTCTTGTGCTTTAAAAAATACTAGCAAACCCCATGTCTGCTGCTGTGCATTGATCTCCAATGGCCTTTTAAATTATTCAGCCCTTCTAGACACCCTTCCTCAAAATATCTCAGTTAGTTATTTTACAACTATGAATTAAGCTTGGCATCCTACCCTTTCAGAAATAGGATTATTGCTTCATTTATTCTGCAGTTCAGGAAACTGAGTCACAGAATTTTGACCCTCCAAAAGATACATGAGAAAGTACTTAGGTCTTGAAACAGCAAAACATCCCTGTAAATGGTACCCTGGAAGAGATACACAATTCTCTTTTTTCAGTCAGAGGTACAAGTATCTCAATGTTAATCAGGTGTACAGGGATGTGAGTCCCAGTTCCACTCCTCTGGTTACTAAACCACTTTTTTCTGCCACCATTTCCCACTTCTCACTGGGTTTGTTCTTCTCATAAAAGTATTCTTCACTTTAAGATTGTCCCTTTTCTTTAGTAAGAGTGGGAAATGTGTGGTCCTTCATGTGATTTTATGCCAATAGGAATATAAACCCAAACAATCACAGAGAACACAGTTTTCAGGGTTGTGGAGTCTTTCTGAATAAGAAGCTGCTTAAAGCTTGTACCAGATACACTATCAGGTATATGGGAGTGTTTGCACAGCATGAGGACAGCAGGTACATCCTTTACTAATACCTACCAGGGAGAGATGGAGAAATGACAGAAGGTTTTCTCCATTCTTATTCCCCCAAGCCACCCCACACTGCACAGGAGATGTGGGAAAATTCCCTGCCTGCAGTCAGTGGTTGAGTTCATAGGGAATCAGGCATAGCTGTATGTTATCACACTCAAACATTAAAAGCCAACCTGAAAATCAAAGCCTTTTTCCAGAAAGAGTAAAACTGCTATTAGCAAGCACTGGATTCTTATTGTCTGTGGCATATTTTCCCTGGAAATAGTGACTACCTTTAATATTCCTGTAGTTTTAAAAGTGCAATATCCAAAGCTTGCTGCACTACCCTCCTGCTCCTTGGATTTCAATATCCCCAAAGGCCAGATTGTCTCTGAGGATTCATTGCACAGAGGCAAACCATGCTGTCTGGGGAGCACTGAGGATGAATAGGTAACCAGAGACATCCAGTGCTTCCTGGCTGTAATGGTTCATATCAACCTAAAAGAACAAGAGGGGGCTGCTATGGCTTTGTTTTGAAACAACTTTTTGGTATACAGTAATTAATTAATTTCCTAATTAAAAGGAGTCTTGGAATACCTAGTGGTGCTGCAGTACACCTAAGACTTTCTTACCCAGGACAAAATGGGGAGAATCACGCCAGGAGGAAGCCATTATCCTTATCATACCCAGAGAAATGGGAGCAGTTCCACCTGGCGTTTAATTCATGTGAGTGTTGCTGATGGGTTTAAAGCTCTTTTGGTTTTCTCATGTGTGGGGAAAAAAAAAAAAAAAAAAAAAAAAAAAAAACAAGCAGTGACAAAGCTCTCAAAATAAATTAAAGGACCTTCTTTCCTCTGTTCAGTTGCCCTCTCTGTCACATCTCTCACCCTCACTCCTTATTTTCTCCCCTATAAAAAATAATCAGTGCAAAATAAATGAGTGAAAAGCCAGCATCTTACCAAAGCATCTTTGTGGAAAGGTTTAATTTCCTGCCATGCTGTGTTTTGTTTTGTTTGTTTTTTTTTTTTTTTTTTTTTTTTTTTTTTGGTTTGGTTTGTTTTGTTTTTGTTTTTTTTTTTTTGTGTGTGTGTGTTTTCTTTTCCCCAGAGGAGGGAAGGAAATAAAGAAAAAAGCAATAGGAGAAAAAAATAAAGAGAATCAAGAACTTGACAGCCAATAAAGAGAAGGGATGTTTAGAGAGGGATGTTTTAGTGTGAGGTGTCCCTGCTCATGGCAAGGGGGTTGGAACTGGATGATCTTAAGGTCCTTTCCAACCCTAACTATTCTATGAATCTATGATTCTATGAAGAAGAAAAAGAGTGGCCTGATGCTGCCTACATATCCATGAGCATATTTTCTTTGCACCAAAAGCACCAACCACATCTATAAGGGTCTTGAAAGTGATTTAAAATATAAAGCAGGTGGTATCTATCTCAGAAATGAAATTTGTCATTCCTACACCCTTGCTTCCAACTTGGAACATCTTTGTACAAAGCACCAGCAGCCATATGAGACAACCAATGAGAGCATGCAAGGGGTTTGTAATTTATGACCAACGGGGAGGGGGGGAAGGGAGGGGGAGAGTGTCAGTCTCTGGTTATTGAGGAGGCGAGTGGGGCTGCCTGGCATCCCTGACCATGAAGTATGCAAGCTGGAGTTCCATGGGCACTCCAAGAAGTGAAAGCCAGTATGCTCTTGCAAGATCTGAGCACCGGGTGACCATATGCGGTAGAACAGATAGGAATGAGCCACAACGTGGCAGCATTGTATCTGGTGTGCTGGAGAGAAAGCGGGAGTCAAGCTAGGCTGACCTTGGTCCTGTCTACATCAAATCTGAGCTGGTTTAATAGGAGAGGGTTAGTGCTGAAGGAGATACATGAGGAGTAAAGTTTGCTCGTAGGTACTTGTGCCTCAGTTATTGCCCCTCTCTGAAGAAGAGGAAAAAGAAGTTTAAAATAGGGGTTGCTTGGTTATTATTCACAAAACAAGGCTCAATGCCCCTGAGCAAGAATCTGGCAAAATGCTGCTTGTTAGGAAGTATTTGTAAATACACTATGTGCAAGTCCGACAAGGTCTGATCCCTGATGCTTCAAGT
Organism: Agapornis roseicollis; assembly: GCA_002631895.1. Classification (NCBI taxonomy): domain Eukaryota; kingdom Metazoa; phylum Chordata; class Aves; order Psittaciformes; family Psittacidae; genus Agapornis; species Agapornis roseicollis. The sequence goes on from NDXB01016817.1 coordinate 115,066, forward strand.
AAATGCCGATTTGTTAACTTTCTGGAAGGTCTCAAAGTTCTTCATGGGGAAGTTTTATTTATCCAGTTTTTAGATTTTGTAGAGCAAGGATCACAAACACAGTGCCAACAAGTTAAATATCTTGATTTTTTTAAATCAGCCCCTAATTTAGAGTCCAGCTTGAATCATCAATTACAAGCAGGGACCCCCCTTCACAAAGCATGCACACATCAAGCATACAAAACAAGTAGGCACTAAAAAAAGTGACAGCCACTTTTAATTTTTCTCTAGAAATGACTTGCTCAGCGTCTGTGGAGTAAACCAACAGCTGAGCTAGGAAAAAAAATTCATCTCTTCGAACTCCCAGCTTTCAACAACACCATAATTGTGTGTTAAAAGTCTTGATAGGGATGTGAATCAAAGGCTGTCCTCGTGGCAAGACCCAGCAAGGTGGGTGGCTTTTCTGGGCTTACCTCAGCAGCTCACCTGAAACAGAGAGAGTATGAACCACTAAGATAGGCCACTTTCTGGGAAGGTTCATTTTGTCTGTAGCTCCTCAGAAGGATTTGTGTACCTCTCTGTTTCTCTAAGCCTTAGAGTGAATGGCTCCCATCAACAAAAAAGGAAAGAAAACACATTTGGATTGCATAATTTCAGCACAAAGCCAACATAAAAACAAGGGCTTCAGCATCTGGGTTTGGTGAGGGAGGGGAAGAGGAAAGAATTGGGATAGGGGGTGTTAAGGATATAAAAATTTGCTGTCACCTAAAGTATTCCTTAATGCTTTACTTAAAAACACTGACAGCTTTTGCACAGCTGTATCCATGATAGAAACAGCCTGCTGGCACATTGATAAAGTATTAAGACAAGCACAGATTGGGCATGATACAAAGAGATGAGAGTTCCTTGCAGATGAATTAAGGAAACACACACAAAGTAACTGCTACCTGGCAAGGGATCATTTTAATGCCAACATCTTTTGTTTTGATTCAGATCAAAGGGAGGCTAGGTGGTTTAGGGCTGGTGCTCTGAGCTGCCTGGATAACTTATCTGTGCCATTCAAGCAGGCATCACATTGTCTGCTAGTAACTAGAAAAAGATCTGAAACACATGAGGAAGGGATGGGGATACAAGGGGGGAAAACAACACCAATTCCCTACTGGGAAGAGGTACGATCTCAAGTCCTGCAGAAGGGCATTGAAATAACTGTCTTCTTTACAAAAGTCTGGGTGCAAAGTCCTCCTACTGTTCTCAGTCTGGAAGGTCTCACTCCAGATCCTGATCTGAGGTTGTCTCTACCCTTCCTCTGAAGCTCTGATTCCTGCGCTGGAATACCCTCTGAGTATCTACAGCCAGAGTAACAGCACCTTGTCATAGAAAACATTATTCCAGTAGACACTGGAGTGTGGGCACAGGCATACTGGTGTAAAAATGCCTGATGCCAGCATGTTTTTACTTTCTTTCTGCTCTTCATGTGTGCCTGTGTGAATTTATATGTATATGTATTTATGTGTATATGCATTTATGTATATATGTATTTACATATATTTATATATGGCCATTTCTATACACGTAATGTAATGCCTTTAATGGAGAAGTTTTGTCATCCCTATCATGCTGCTGCAGTCAAAACAGTGCAGTTATTCTAATTCAACAGACCTAAACACAGTCCTGCAAAGCATTAAGCCGTGTCAGTTCCTGCTGGCTTCAAGGGAATCTCAAAGCTTCTTTTGAGAGGGTCTCAGCAACTCTTTCTGCACCCTGAAGGAGAACTGGGCCCCAGGTTAATGAAAAGTAGGGCAACATTATACTATCAGCTGTCTGAGAGGGTGCCTGGCATTTTGAGAAAGAGCAACAGAGAAAATTCAAGTCAATGGGCAACCTCAGCATAGCGAAGGTGCATGTAAAAGTATGGGCAGAAGCCAGACGCAGCTGCTCTGAAATGATGGTCTTGTGTCATTCTCTGCCTCAGTTTCCCTTCAGCTTTGGGGTGGAATACGACGCTGCAAATCAACACAATAAAGATGCTGTAGTCAAGATTTCTGGCATGCTGCTAAATGACCTGCTATCTCTAAAGCGCAAATATCTTGTTTGCGTTGCATCAAAGTCAAATACATAGGCTTTTCTGCTGCCCCTGCTGCAGCCGTCACAGAAACAAATTATGCAGCCTACAATCCCATCCCAGCCCATGCACACTGCAAAGGAAAAAAGACAACTCTGACTCTTTCTCTCCTTCCTGTCTCTTACCAGACTGGGCCAAATCCTGATCTCATTTATATTGCAGTAATCCTGGAATAAATTCATGGGAGTCAGTTCCTCTAGATTTACATGGGTATAACTGAGAGCAGAATTCATCACCACGTCTTCATCGATGGCTCCTAAGCAGGGAAAAATACTAAGGCCTCCTTTATCTTGACAGCACAAGATGGCTCAATAAATGTAAAGCACGTGTTATATAACAGTAGAATAATCTATGGTATTGAGGTCTCACAGATCCTGAAAGCCCTTTCCACTTGAAAGGAGGGGGGGGAATTAAATAAGGAGAAAAATATATATTGAATAAAGTGCTTGTTGCAGAATATTTTTTTTTCAAATACTGAACTGTGAAACCTAAAGTAGGGCAATACCCTCCCTTTCAACAATACTTTGACTTCCTACAGTCAGCAGATGCAATATGCATAGGATTCAGAAAGATCCCATTAAAATTCATTAAACCATGTTTCCAGCTATTTAGTAAATTTTGAAGAAGAGAAACCTATTGCTTCTTCTGCTCCATGCGATGGCCTCTTTGAATGTAATTAACCCTTCATTCATGGGTCTTTCTATCCAACTAATCTCCCACCCTGTGCCTTCCGATGCATTTTTAATACCGCAGCTAATACCAACACCTAAAATCCTTCAACAGCCACCATGCAATAGAGCTCTTTGCACAGGCAAGGTACTGTAAATCTCCATAAACAGTGCTTGGATGAACAGCAAATTCAGATAAGTGATGCGTTCTTTTTCATGCCTTCCAGTTACAAACGGGGGATGCTCTTCATCCTTCAAGGCAGAATTTTATCTGGGAATGATGTTGGTTTCATACCTGCTCAGGGGATTCAGTCACTGGGTTTGGGGAAGCTGGGTAAGGAGTGGTGTAAGAGAGCATAGATAAATAGGGATAAATAGGGAAACAATAAAAAGGCACCTAGCAATACACATGCAAAAAGCTCTAAAATCAAAAGGCAAAACACTAATGGATCCAGAAAAATCAAGATATGTTATACAAAGTGTGAACTTTATCTGTCTAAAGTGTAAAACTCTAGTCTCTTTATTACATGGTTGACAGAGACTCAGAACCCAATCTGGTCTAGTCCTGAGTGTGATAAGCTGTGACCAATTTCAGATCGGAGCTCCTATTTACGGAGGTGCTAAGCGGAGAGGGGGATTATATCATGCAAAACAGAAGCTACCAAAAATATTCTTGTTCCCCCCTTTCTCTTTTCCCATCTGATAAATGGTTTGTCAAAACAGGGAGTGAAGCTGAAAGGGCCAGGGAAAAGGGTTTGATATAAGAAAAGAAGACAGAACATGTGAACTGAAAACATTCCGTTGTTCCCTCTGCTTAGAGAAAATCCCATTCCCAGGCCAAATCTGATAAAAACCTGTCCATAAAAAAAAAAAAAGTTAGGAAGGAAATATTTTGAAACATAAAAAGGGTTTGAGCCACACTGCAAATTGTTCAAGATGCACAATGTTTCATTCATGATTTCGGTGTTTGGTCACAGCCATGAAGGAGTGTTATTTCTAAGTCTAAGAATTATGCTTCTCACTTAGCTTCCATAAACCTCTACACTTAATTATTTCATCTGAACTTCAGATTTCCATGTATCTAACAAAGTGTTTAAGCACCTGCTCAACTTTAAGAACCTATTGTGTTCTGGGAGGCTTTCCACAGTTTGAATTAAGTGCACACTTTGCTGGATGGACAGCTCTATACTGTAACTACATTTTGTCTGGATGAGATACAGGCCCATTGCCAAGGGGTTTTGCTCCTGTTTAGTATATTTGTCTAAAAATTGTCCATGAGTGTTTGTTGTCCATGAGTGTTCGTGCCTTTTTTACTGAAGATTCTGTCATATCTGATTGAACTCTGGCACAATGTTTGAGATCAGTCTTGGACAACTCAGAAAGGTCTAATTCTGTCATTGCAGGACAGAACACAAGCATTACAGCTTGTGTATCAGATGTAAGTATGACCCTAAGCTACCGGGAAGGCAATCTGAAGTCTCAGTGCCATTGCTTTGCTGTTCCAAATTAAGGTATTTTCAAGAAAAAGCACAGTGATTCTGTTTAAGATGCACAAGACATCTCTACAAAGAATGAGAATTTCAAAGTATGGCAAAAGTCTCACTTTTTGGATAAGTATTATTGTCTTGTTCTTCCAGAGCTGGAAAGGGAATAGAAAAACATGTATAAGAGCTCAACTCGGCAAAATTTGCAGACCTGAGTGGCAGGTTAAGTGTTACAGAGCAAGCTGTGGAAAAATATCAGCAATCGAAAGCCAAAATCTTGTCTCCTGGCTTCCTGTTCAAAGACATGCGAGGTACAATCCTCCTACCCGAGAAAGAGTAGCAAGTATGAAGTAAAAATTTAGAGGTTAAACACCCATATAGGAGGATATGTTAACTGCTCCACACTCCACTAGCACCGGGCATGTTGCCTGTAATGCCATGGAAATGCATGTACAAGTTAACAGCAAAGTTCAGCAGTTGCAAGATGTGTATGGATTCGTCCGCTATAATTGTTTCCATGATTTAAGCATTAGGCACCAGGAAATTAATTTGGGCAATAGTCAAGACAATCTGCACAAAGCTGAGTCCAATGTTGCTAAAACAAGCTGGCTGAAATGAAAAAGTGCAGCTGTGACTCTTTCTCTGATACTAACACACACACACACACACAAACACAAACATGCACACAAAACCAGCCCCTATTATTATTCTTATTATTTATGGACACAGATGAAAAGCCAAAGGGGGCATGGTAATGCACACAGATGCTGATTAGCTGGAGATTATATTGATGATGTAATAAAAATTCACTTTGTCTCTTACGCTGCACCAGGACAATCAAAGAGAGATTAGATAAAAATCAGAAAGAATGAATAATAGAAGGGAGAGGTAACATTGTAATCCATAGCTCCCTACAAAATGTTCTCCCTCTGAGTGTCCCCAGTCAGAGTAAATAAGGTCTGGAGGGTGTAAATACACCCAAATGTACGTAAGAAGGAGGCAGATGTGGCTTTGTGCATTTATTATTTATCAGAAAGCAGCTGGATACGAGCATCTACTTGCACGGATTTGCAAATACACACATTTACATGTGCGCACCTTTCTAACTATTGAACAGATGATGAGAGGGAGCAAGAGAGAGAAAGCATTGTATTTGGAGAGGGACAGATGGACAGAGAAAGCATATGGGGTGAGCTCTTAGAAGCCTACAGGAAACTATCTGAGTGAGAAAGATGTGAACTTGCGGGAAAAAACAACTCAGTCTCTACCTGACAGGGTAAGAGATACACATACCAACCCCCACATACACGTCTTTACCAAGACATACAACAGTGTGGGTCCCTGTCTGAAAAAAAAGGATCCCCAAACCACAAAAAAAAAAAAAAAAAAAAAAAAAAAAATTTCCCAAAAATGGTAAAATTTCC
>NDXB01016817.1:126397-166116 GCA_002631895.1 Agapornis roseicollis
AAAAAAAAAAAAAAAAAAAAAAAAAAAACACCAAAAACTTCCCCTGTAAACTGAAAAAAAGGCATCATGAAATGCAAACCATCTTGAAACTACCATAGGGAAACTGGAACGAGACACTTCAAGCTGAATGGTATAGCAGAAGGAGTGAACTAGCTTAACTAGATAAGGCACCCTGTTGCTGAACAGGGAATAGTTAGGGAATTCACAAGCAAGCAGGTCTGTGTATCTGGATTTAGATGATTAACAACCTTAAGGCAGTCACATTCATATTATTAGTTATTCCTGCCTCAAAGAGCGGTATCTTGCAGAACTGCCTGTAACTTAGAGCCCAATCCAAACACTGTTGCAGGCAAAGCAGAGTTTTCCTGAAGACTTCAGCAGACTTTGGAGCAGGTGGGTAGCTGCTCTGCAGAGCCATTTCCCATCAATTATAGATAATACATATCATAGAAATAATTACTTCTACCACTTCTCCACAATCACACACACCCTTCCAACCTCACCCATTTCTTAAATGCTGATAAAGGTGTGAAAAAATGAAGTCTAAAAAGCACTTTCATTGCATTTCTGTGTTGAAAAAGAACTCTCTTACATTAATCCTGGTCTGACAAGGGCTGAACTGGTTGACAAAAATGGTCTTGACTGTCCTGAGTTACTCAAGCCCTTGGCTTCTCTGCAACTGCCAGGCAAAGACACGATCCCAGAGAAAAGGGTATCTTGCTTCTGTCTGGGCTAGGTGAAAAAATGGGCAAGAAACAGAGCCCTGTATGTAAGAGCAAAGAAAACTGAGTTTCCTCTGGGTTAGCATTCACGGAGGTGCAAGCCAGTTTAATCTGCTCAACAAAGGTATTTCCCTTTCTTTTCCCACCGCCCATGCAGCATTTCAAAGAAGTGAATCTTTACCTTATAATATTATTAGAATCAATCAATATTATTAATATTACACGGGGGCAATTCTGTAAATTCTCCATAGTTCTCCTCCCTGACTGTTAATAGCAGGTACATTATACAGTCTCTATTTATATTGGTCAACCAGACTATCGATAGTCTTAATAAGCAATATCTACATTGTGACCTTTGCTCACAGAACTGAATCTCTCCTATAGGGCTGTCAGATTCCTTAAAGAAGTATTGATAAGCTCATTACTGTATTGCTACATATAATTTTAGGTGTGAGTTTCACTCACCCTCAAGCATCTAGTAGCCGAATACTATTTTTTTCCCTCCTAAAGTACTGGCCTTTTTACAATTGATCAAATAGTGAATTAGAGTATTATAGAGAGGAAACATAATCAAGGGATTTCTACAAGCACACTGTGATATATCTTTTGATCTTCTGACAACCTTCATCCCTCTGGATCCTAGGAAGGAAGCACTGTTTTATAGGGATATTGTTAGGCTGATACTGCTTTATACATCTATCTGCAAGAAGCTACCGAATCCAACAAAGATATTTGTGTGCATTTGCAGTGAGTGATGCATATTATGTGATGTGAATCTATCCTTAGGGACAAAAAAGGAGAGGAACTATGTGCAAATCTAAGTCTGCTCTTTCGATACATGTGTGTATACACAGTGTCTGTTTATTACATACACAGGCATTTGAATTAGAAACAGGCCAAATATGCAGTCAGATCTCATCATACCAACTCTGTCTGCAAAGGTCCATTTTTATTCTGTTTGAAGAAGCTTCATGTCCAGAGTTATCTGCCCCAGGGCACTAGGAAGTTAGCCTGGTTGCCTCTAAAGTATTTTGGAGACAATGTACAAATAAACCAGAGGTAAATTAATTAAGTGTGACTATATCATTAAATTAGTAATGAACAAACAACTATGCATCATATTAAACTCTGCATATAATTCCAGGAATAGCCTGTTAAGTCACCTGCCACTTTCAAGCAAGAGTACGATCTCCTCCTTTTAGAAAGGAATTATTTAGAGACATATATCAGTATGTGTACCTTTTCATTAATATGCATATATAATAAATGGTTTCATGTGTATGATATACAAACGTGGTAGGCATACTTCTACCTATGTGCATACCCTTTTCACATTAAAGTTCATTCTCTGACACACCTTTCATGTAAACTATGCATTTTTATGTTTTTCAGATTTAAATAAGTGAATTACAAACTTCAGCATGTAAAGGGGAAAGAATAGCCTGCGTTACAAACTGTGTCTGCATTGCACCATGGTCTATTGAACCGTAAGCAACTTTCTGGCATTAAAATACTTTTAGATAACTAACAGCAAAGGCCCCTTTCACTGGCAAATGCATATCCCTAGAGGCATCAACATTGCCAACAAAGACATCCATGAAATAGTTAATGTTAAACAATGATTGTCCATGTTCAACAAAGGAGGAAGAAATAAACAGATAAGGGTGAGGTAGATCGAAATCTGCATGCCTCATTGGCTGAGCTGTCGGATATTTCTAATGCTTCTGAAGGGTTTGTTACTAAGAACCTGTTAAGTATCTTTAAACCTTTGATCTGTAGCCAGTCTTAACAAAGGTGGCAATTAATTAAAAGAGAGTACATTGCAATAAAGTTACATCGTGGTCAGTTTATATATACTGTCCAAAGCTAGTTCACGGAAGTCATTGTCAATTAAAGTCCTCTTGGAGTCCAGTTCTTTATCAATTTTTCCACTTTGCCTTGATCAATATTTTTGGCTGCTTCTGCTTGACGAACTTAACACAATGCCTATATCTATATGTCTTGCCATTCATTTACATGGAATAGATGGCCATATAAGATTTATTTTTAGCTACTACATATGGTCAGGCACTTTATTTGAGAGGTTTACAGTTCTCATCCATCTTTATTTTAAGGAGCGACAATAATAAGCCCTCTCTTCCTTCAATGGAATGTCAGTTGGATATAATGAATGCACATTAAAAGCTGCATTCACCTGTGTGCATTCAGGCTGTGGCTCAGAGTGACAAAAGCAAATAAATGCAGTGTCTGTGGTGACATCCTGACTCCAGCCCACACCAAGAGATGCAGTGCAGACAAAGTGATTCAATAGATCCTGCAATCCCCAAAATGCGAATATGTATTTTGAAGAGGTATGAGAAGAAAGAGGCCCCTATAATATAAATACCCCAGTCAGTGAAGCGACAGTGGAAGAAAAGCCATAACTTTAACTCGACATGGTTATTATTTTTCCTTTTTTTCACTTAGAATTTTAATACATAAGGGTCAGTCTGCCATGAAAAAACCCAACAACAGTCATACTGGCATCAGTGGAGCAGTTAAGTGAGTGAGAAATGCAGCAGAGGTCAGGCTTTTATCAGTTCCTCAGCTTTGTTTTAGTTTTAGTTTCACTTGCAGAAAGAAAAGCTAAGTTAAGGGATAAGCCAGCAAGAGCAGAATCTGGTAGCATTAACTGTAAGTGTCATGATTTGCTGTGTAAATCCACAATCCAGAATTTTAAACAGAATGTGAAATACTGCATAACTGCAAGCTTGCACCAGGATTTCCAAGCACAAAATGACCGAAGTGATGGCAAAAATCTCACTGACTTCTGCTCAGCAAGCAGGCAACAAGCCTCTGCTTCCTAAGTAAAGATGATGCTGGGATTAATGAAACACCAGCCTATTTGTTAAGGCTGGGATTCAACTTAGCTCACTTAACACCTCACCTGCTTAGCGCAAACTCTTATGGGGCAGAAATGAGGCAGCACTTGATTGAAAGGTCATGTTAAGCTCTGCAGTCCTATGCTTTTATGGAATATTATTTTAAGGCTATTGCCAATACCTACATGAGTCTTTGAGCATTTAATTCTTTTTCTCTATTTTAAACGCAGGTAAGAAGCCCAACAGCCTAGATGATCTCCCCCACTTTTTCTTCCTTTGAACCATTAATGCCTGTCGCATAAACCCGCCTCGGTTCACACTTGATTGACGGGAGGGACGGTAACAGCTCCTTTAGTGTCGTTATGGTCTGTCGGGTCAGTGCAGCTGGTATGCGTACACACAGGGTATGAATGATAAAAAACACCCTGTTGTTCTGCTGAAAAATGTGGCTGTGTATTTCCAGCTCTTAAGGCTAAGGGATGCCCTCCTCGATCATCCAGCCCCTTTTGCCCCTTGCTCTTGACCACCATGAATACAGAGTCCTCTGCCCGCCCTCCTTGACAGGTACAATTCACTTTTCGGTTGAGCACAAGACACTTTCCGCAACCTCACTCACTCTTTACCCAGGCAAAATTTCCAGATACTCTCTGACAACTTCCTTCAAAAGACTATTCCATCAGCTGCTTGGCTTTTATTATACTATGCAGTTTGAATCACCTTCTAAAGAAAGCTCTCTCTGTGGCACTGGCCACTGGCTGATGCAGGATACAGGACCAGATGAACCACGCTTTTTATCCAAGGTGACAAGGATCCTCAATTTTTCCCCTTACTTCAGTGCTGATGTTCACGATCTCTTCTGCTGAATACAGGAAAAGTAATACATATGTATAAAACAGAAACTAAAGTGTCTCTGTTATACTTCATAAATTAGAAAGTCCTTTTAATTAAAACCTTGGTTTGGCCAGGTAAATACTATGAAGTCTTTTCTTTTAAGAAAGAAAAAATAGTTTTTCCTCATTCCCTAAAATGTCCAAAGGCACCAGTATGTGTAGATATTGAGGGATAAAAACAATCGTAATCCATAAATGTGTATAAAATATAAATCTAACCTGAAGAAAGGCAAGAGAAGAAACAAAATCTCTAGAAACACAAACTTTAATTTCTTTCTTTCCTTCATGTTATGTAACTTTAAAGCAAATCCATTCTTGTAAGGGTGATTAGTTGATGTGGTAGTGGGGATAGCTGAAGAACAGCCTTCAGTGTAAAACTTAACAACCAAGAGAGAGATCCCAGAAAACTGGAGTTTGTATTGGAAATGCTGACACAACTGTAATAACAGCATCGTAGCTGGATGCAGCTGCTTTTAAAAATCAGAATCCATGTCCCGACCCTTGGAAAAAGAGTTAACATGCAGCATTCTAATTTATGAAGTGATCAGGGCTATCTGTTTGATATTATCTAAACACATGCATGCTCAACTGTATGGGAGATTATGATGTACAGAGGGTTGTTTTTTTCCTCTCTCTTCCATCAACCTATCCAATTGCATTTTGATTGTTTTAAGGGGTTGTTCTTTAGACCTAAGGCATAAAGTCTCCTCTGTTTTATTCCAGTTTATTTGTGTATTTACCTCCCTAAGACTTGTTTGGTTTACTTCCATACTAAATGCTGTATGTGTTGCTTTCAGCCAGGCAAGCCTTATGTTTCAATTATGGAAGAGTTTATTCAGCACCTGTATTGCGTTGTGCTTCTTTTCAACTGAATTTCCATTTCCCAAAGGCTATATAAATGAATATGTGTACATCTCTTTTTCTGTATGTATACACACATACAAATCTATGCATTTATACATATATACAAATATGTCATCTTAACTGAATGCTCATTTTCATTGCACCTTTGAATTTCTAAGACATCCAAAACCTTTATAAACATCTTTAGACTTAACAAGGTTTTCATTTTTCTATCATCTATCTTTGTAATCAAACAGAATGAATATAATGAATGGAAGCCTTGATTACCTACCCCTGAGGTGTCTTAAATTTAAAAATTATTTATACTTCTAGAAGTTAAAACAAGAAAAGAACTAAACTATTCTTTTCATACTGCATTTTTTCTAACTGCATTGAATGATTATTGAGTGAAGTTTGAGTCAGGTAGAAACACCATTCTAACCCTGGGATCTGCAGTAGTGGATTTCAAGGAGGTTTCGGGATTTTGTGGTTTCCCCATTCCTAAACAAGGGTTGAAAGAATGTTGTAGATCTCCGGTCTATGAAGAGTCTTGCTTTCCCACTACACACTGTCTCCACTCTTTAAGTGCACTCACATGAATGTGTTTCAGTAAACCTCAGTTAAGTGTGGAAGGCTGATTTCTTCTGATTTCCTATATAGAATATTATGGAGACCTGTATGTTTTAAATTAAAACGCATTTCAGACATTGGGTACAGGCAAACTTAGATAGAAAAGGCTGTTTAAACCTATGGGGATGGTCTTATATTTAGATTACATTAATTCATAAATATTATACTAAATACCACTTAAATTAGCCTTAAATGACTTCAAAGATAATGCATTATAATATGGCTGTCCTGAGAGCACTAACCTTTATGTCTCCCAGTAACTCAGCCTTTAAACATACTCCACTGCTAGATAAGAAGGGGGGAAGTTATGAATGAATGGCTTCCTAAATGGTTCAAGTGTGATTACTGCATGTGTGTGTGAGTGTGTATGTGTAAGCGTGTGGGTGGGTCAGCTCAGCCTCGGTAGATTTCTACCAGTGGATCTCAGCACACAGCCTCTTCCTAACCCTACAGCAAAGTACCACAGCAGAAGCTTGTTCCTGCCCTGTGTGGAGAGAAGTAAGGACAGGGGAAATATGCAGCAGCAATGCTCATGCCATGAAAGCTTGTTTTCTTGGGGATCTGGCAAGCCTTTCCCGCCTTCTCTCACATGCTGCTTCCCCCGTACCCTTTTCTCTCTTCATATGCTTGCAGGAGAATCCTGCTCCCCTGCCTCTTTCTTGTTAACTGGCCTGTTATCAGCTGGAGCTGCTGGTGAAGTAACCTGGGACTTCACCCTCCTTTTGTGATAGTGTTTTTGGGAGGAGGCATAGTTATGTACTTTATCTTCAGATTCTTAATTTTCAATTTCCTCCTGATATACAGGAGCACCAGAGTATCTCTTCATAACATTTTCAGGAATACACACACTGTGCTCTCATTTCAATGTATTTACACTGAAATTACTCTGGTTGCTATGTTTTTACTTGAAACTAATTCCTGTCTGTTGCCTCCTCCCAACAGAAACCCACCTTCTCCCTCTCCACACCCAAGGTTTACTCTCCATAGACTTAAATAAACTACAGCCCAGTATTAACCCTTCAAGATATACCTCTACCACAACCTCCTCCCCTGGGTTAGGAATGAAATCAACTGGGAGTAATGGATCAATTAATATATAAGCATTACACATCATTTATGGAAAGCATCTTGGGGTTTCATATTGCCAACCTACCCCTGAGAGCCAAGTTGGACTATCTTTATACAATTCTTCACTCATGCCTGCAAACCAAAGCCATAATGAGGAGATCTGAGTGAATACTCTGCTTCACATGACTGCATTTAGAGAAGGGAAAAGAAAAAAAATAGATTAAAAATTAAATAAAATGAAAAAGAAAATAAAAGTCAAACACAATCTTCATCCTTCAAAGCCCCATCATGCTTTTTGACTTAATAGTAATTAATCACTACTGGCAAGAAAGTAATTTTTTTCCAGGTAGCCAGAGGCACATTTTGATCAGGATTAGCTAATAAATCAGCGGCATCGCTAGAAAGGAGTTCAAACTCTTCTCGGATGTACTAAATAAAACCGATCCCTGAAATGCTGCCAACTCAGTGTCTATTGAAGCTTCACTCAAACCCTAACCTGCAAAATAACAATCATCATTATCATTTTTCCTTCCAAAGTCCAAAACTTCTAGGAGGTTAAAAATTGCTGTTTCTGTCAAGATGAACTCATGCAGTTTGGTTTGATGAAGTGACAAGATTTCCCACCTTGATTTTTTCCTAGGTTGCTGCTTTAGAACAGAAATGAAATGAAGGGAATGAAGTTTGTATCTTGCTTAATTCAAGAATATGTATTAAACACATCCAAGCAAAATAAATGATCCCTCTCTCTCATCTTCTCTCCTCTGCTTCCTGAGTTTGTCTCTGTGAATGAAGTCATACGGTAAAAGCAAACTGAACTGGAAGAGGAAGAATTCACATGTATGAGCTAGAAATTAAAGTTAGCTCACAGATTGATTAATTACAGGTTTAAGATAGAGCATAACGAAAGAATAAAATCTCACCAACAAATCAAAATAACCTCTCCCATCACAAAAATCCTTTATCAAGGTGTTAGTTCAAAGATATCCTCTGCACTATGCTGAGTGATTCTTTTTAGTATAGCTTTTACTGTTGTTATTTCTGGTTTACAGAAACCATAGCTAATTTTTGCAAACACATGTGCGCACACACAAGCTCAGTGCCTACTCTCACTATGCCTCGTATATTAGACAAAACCTCTCAGGACCTTTCCTTCCATGTGCTTTTTACTAATATTTTTATTGTTATTAATAATTATTATAGTATGGATGTCATATTTAAATTATGCCCATCAGACCTTTATGTGGCTTCTAGGAAGCTAGTCCGAGAAAAAAGCACGGTTTGAAAGGGCTACACTGATAATTGTAAGTATATGAAGGATGTTTAGAGCAAACGTCAAGCAAAGAAGGAAGAAATATCCTCTAACTTAGATTGAGTCCCCAGTCCCCAAGTGCTGAACATTTTCCCTACCCTGTGGGAAACTGGTACTTTGGACCATCAGGGTATATTTTCATTCGTGTTTTCTGACAGTGGAAGAGAGGAAGGGAGCGATTGGGAAGGGGAAGAGATGCCAACTAAACATGCCTTTAAGTTCAGGATTTACAATTTGCCAAGGCATCTGGAAAGCTGGGAAGTCAGTAATGCCATTACCAGTGACTCTCCCTGCCGGGAGTCCACCAAGCTGGAGTAGACACTGTTACTGAATCCCTCCTGTAAGACATACAACTTCCACTCCCCCTGTAATCCCCTGCAAAACCCTTTCTCCTCCTGCACTAAATCTCAAGTCACACCCCAACCAATTCTGATCTGATCTTCTCGGTTTTATTTTTTATTTTTTTTTTCTTAATAACTACATATTCAATGAAACACACACACACACGTACATATAGAACCTGAGTTACTAAAGTGGCTTGCTTCACTCCTGGGTCCCTTCTGCTTCTAAGTGGGGCTACCATTCAAATTATCTTCAACTTCCTCCCTGTGAGTCCTACTTTTCTAGCTGAGGATCCAAGCATCTCTCCCCCACTACACACACCCTCCTCCACCCCCAAAATGTAACATCATCTAATCTGAAATGCACCTCCGGAAAGCCTGAGCTAAGTAGAGGAAGGAGCAGGCAGGGGATGGAGTGAGGCATCGCATGGGGAGTATGCTTCCACTGCCTTTAAAGAAAAATCTTAAAAGTTCCCTGGATGGACTTTAAGCACATTAAAGTAGTGCTAGGAATATGCCTCCTTGGAGACTTCTCTCCTCTGGAACTAAACTGCCACCTGTCCCTCCAGGTTCACCCTCTCCAACACACACACACCAGTTGTGATTTTGTACACACACCCCAGCCCCACTTGAAATAGGGGGTTTTATTGTTGTTTAAATCCCTGTTCCCACACTGAGCAAAGCCAAAATTAAATACTCCCCTCATCTCTGGAGCAACTCGCTCTGTTCCACTTTTGGCTTTGGAGTAGACTGGAGATAACAATTGTACTAGCAGTAAAAACAAAAATGAAATAAAAATAAGAAAAGAAGAAAAAAGGAAGGTGCTGGTGCCCAATAACAACAGTTGTAAAAGATGGGCTTCTCTGCTCAGCGCAAGCACAGGAACACACACACACGGACACACACACACCCCTGGGTGGAAAATGTGCGGCTCCCACGGATAAATAAAGAAATCCTGCTCCCGGTTTTCAGCACCACCGGCGGGCGGACAGCTCCCCGCCATCCCGGCCGCCGCTCTCTGCCCGAGCGGGCTGCCGGCGCCCGCGGGCAGCTTCACTTCACCCCCCAAAAACGGGAGGAAAAAGGTAAAAATACCGATAAATGACCCAAACTGAGCTGACTTTCTTTCCTGCATCTCTCTCTTCTCTTTCCAGGAAGGTTTATTATTTCTTTCCCTGCCCCCGTTGCTTGCCACCTCCGCCCCCGGGCCAATCGAAAATGGAATAAAATGAAATGAAATAGAAAGGAAAGAGGGAAAGAGAGACTCGGAGAGGAGAGGCAGCCTGCCTTCCTCTCCCGGTCTCTCCCGGGAAAGTTCAGTAGGTAACTCACCTTTGTGCATGCCAGTGAACCTGTCCTTCAGCACTGTCAGTTCATAGATCTTCCCGAACTCCTCGAAGAGCGGTTTAAGGTCTTTCTCGTCCAGGTTACGGGGGATCTGCCCAATAAAGAGCTTAATGGCATCGTGGTCCTTCATTGGGATGGTGGATGGGTTTCCGGGACTATGGTTTAATCCGTTCATATGCCCGTTGGTGCTGGGGTTGCTGTGATTGCTACTCAGGCTGGTATTGTCTGGTTGTCCGTTTGCTAACGTGGCCATCTTTATATACATAGAGAAAATCTTCTTTCCTTTTTTTCCCCCCTCTTCTTTTCTCTCTCCCTCCCTCTTTCTCCCTCTCTCTCTCCCTCTCTCTCGCTCTCTTGCTCCCTCTCCCTCTTTCACACACACTCTCTCTCACACACACACTCCTCCCTCTTCGTCTCTCTCTCTCTCTGGGTCTGATCTGATTTTTTTTTTTACATTGAAGATCTGTGTCCTTTCCGTTTAAACAGGCTGGATCGGTTCAAATTCCCAGCCAGACTAGGGGGTGGGGTGTGAGTGTGTGGATGTGTGTGTGTGCGGGGAAGGGGGGCTGGGGGTGGGGGATCGCTTTTGCCTTTACTCTGCCTAAACCCCCTCCTCCCATCCAACCACCCCCCTGTCTGTCTGCCCGGGAGAAGCTTAATGGTATCTTCCAACACAGCCCCTGGCTATAAATAGCACTAGGCGCATGGCTCTTTGAGACACAGTCCATTTCTATTGTGCCAAGTGAGCAAAGGGGAACGGTTGCGTTTTTAGGACCAATGATGATGATTTTTTTTTTTTCCTTTTCCTTTCCAAGCCCTCAGCTAAGTCGCTGTCTTTACAATTTCAGTGATCATCATGAAACACGCCTTTTTATTTGAGAAGGGGGAAAAAAAAATAACAAAACCCAAGGTGTTCTGACTTCTTCCTGTTACGATGGTGTCTCTTACTTATTATTTACTCCTATTACGATTTCGCAATTGATAATAAAAGCAGTTCAGATACGGACGAATCCTCGGGCTCAGAGGTTGCTTTTGCTGTTGTTGTTGTGGTTGTGATGTTACAAGCTCTCTTTACTATATCTGTTCTTGTTGCATCTAAAAATAAATGCATGCTCTTTAAGCCTTTCCTTTTTTTAATTATGCCGATTATGATGATGACATCAAGCTAGGAAAAGCGCAAACGGTATTATTATAGCTCTTTGGAGCGAGGTGAAAAATACTGAGACGACTATTGTTAATTTTCATGCTGCCAATATTTATTTCGTGTATGATCGGTGCGGGTGTTATCTCCTATACGAGCTGCGAGGGGGGGTGGTTGTGGTGGTGGTGGTGTATGGGGTGTATGGGAAAGGGATTGATTAGATAAGATTTTCCTGCCCGACTTTTAAGCCATCAGGATATTCTGTCTCTCTGATAGAAACATAAATTGTATTTTGTAGTCATCAGGGATCGGGAGTTGCTTGTCCGAACAATGCTCTCTAGACAAAGTGTACTATATGGTGGAAATGAAATCAGCTCTCCTTTCACAGCATCTGGGGGTGGGGAGGGCAGGGAGGCTCGGATTAAGGACACAACTCCCCCTTATCCCCCAAATAATAATAACAGTAATCCGGGCAGTAACAAAACAAGGCTCTGCGTGTGCTCGGAGCAATTTTTCTTTCTTTTTTCTTTTTTTTTTTTTTTTTTTTTTTTTTTTCCCCTCCCCTTCCCGCCGCTTCCCGTGCAAGCTGTGCGGGGATGGAGCTCGGAGAAACACCAGCAGGCGAGCTCGGAGCAGCTTGCGAGTTACCTGGTCTGAACCCCCGCCCCAGCCCCGGCTCCGGTCGGGCTGCAGCCGCTCGGTCCCCTTTTATCCCCTGTATCTGGGGGTGCTGGCAGGAGCCCCACGGGGGGCTCATAGCCATTGTTCCCCACGGCCCCGGCTTATCCCTGCTGCGGAGGCAGCGGCGGCCCAGGGGAGCGGGAGTGGAGGAGGGTAGTGGGAGGAGTGGACTGGGAACGGGACCCCCACGGCCGCCCGTCCCCGGGGAGCGAACGGTCAGGGCTCCGGTAACACGTGTGACTGTAAACGGAAGGGGGGTAATCAGCTTAAATTTGCAACGTTTCTGCATGTTTTATTGACCGGAATTTATTTTTATGTCTGTTTTAAAAACAAACGGAAAATAAAAAAGAAAATAAAAACCCCAACCCACCCAACCAAACAAAAAATCCGCACCACAACACCTTTGCAGTAGTTTGCACTTTATTTGGCTTTCGTTTTAACAACAGAGCAGCAAAGCTGTGTCCACCCCCCTCAAAAAATAGATATTATAAAAAAACATTATTAAATATGAGAGCGGGGCGGATGGCTCCGCTGTTACAACTACTCCGCTGACTGCAAGTCCTCCCATGCCCTAAACGAGCGCCCCTGCCAGGGGAGAAGCGCTGAGGGGACCGATCCCTGTCGTGCGAAGGGGTGCAGAGCTCTGTGCCACTCCCCTGGGCAACCCGCCGCCCCGGGGGGGAAGAGCGGCGGGCGGGGACACGGGCACGACCCCACAGAGCTGCCCCGTTGGCGGACCCCACTTTTCCCTTCTTTTCCCTTCTCCCGGGACCAGCACCTGGGCACATCCGAGCAGAGCTCCGGTTGCTTTTTAGCGGCTCCTTAAATAAATCTCTTTGGCCGGTAACGGAGAGGCAGCTGCTGTCAGACGCCGAACGCCGGGCTGGTGGCATACCGCGCATTGTCTGCTATCTGACCAGGCGTGATATTTATTGGGGTCTAAAGGGGGAAGCCGTCTGTCTTTTCTTCCTGGGCACGCACTTAGAACGTTTGAAGGCTAAAGACACGGGGATCTGACAGCCCAGGAGTTGCGCGGTGGGTAAACCCCTAATGCAGCCCCTCTCCCGAATTCCCAGCCGTAACTCACCTGCCTTCATATCCTGCCTGCTGCCTCAGACTGTGATAAAAGTATGACAACAAACAACAAAACTCGCATGAAACAAAATCTTCTTGCACCCCCAACCCTGAACAAGGACACCACAAATCTTGATGCCCACTCTTTCTGAGCCTTAAAACCCTGCAGAGCTCACTGAGACATGACTTGTTAGACCTTTTTTAAAGAACGAATATCTGCTATACTGAAAAGTGAAACAGTACCCAGCACTGATCCATCCCAGGGACAGCTCTGTTAACACCTTGTCCACTAGCAGGCCACTCTGCCTGCAATCACTGCTTATCCCAAATGTAAAGCCAGTTAAAAGACCAGGGCAGTGAAAAGAGTCGTTTTGCAGCTCAGAGAGGGTGCCCCTTTTGTAACAACATATATTTTTTAAAACTTTGAGCTGGTTCACGCCCCGTTTCCACAGAGCTGTTAAGTATAGTCATTCAGAAATGGATGCTGTTCAAGTACAGCCCCCTGGTGCACAGGCACAGCTGTGAGGGGTGGCAGGATGAAATAACACGGACACAAATATTGCTACAAGGGCTCAGAGATGAACACAGCTGCTGCTGCGGATGAAAATAAGCTATACCCCATAAGCACCTTTACACATGTACAACGGGCTGTACTGGATTTTAAACAGATACAAGCAAAAGGAGGAGTGAAACTGTTGTCTATAACAGCCATTGCTGAACAGTTCCCAAGCGAGAAATGTTCGCAGTGTAATCACAGTGAGTCCAGTTTGGCAAACCGTAAGCAGGGCAGTCTATAGTTTTTGTAAAAATAAGGTCTTTTGTAGCAGGCTTCAGTTTCTACCAGAGACTAAAATTTATTTATCTACTTGGAACAAAAATAAAGCCCATTAATTTTTTCTTATTTTTATTTTTTAATGTGTCTACTTGCAGGGAAAAAAACCAACCCCCTCCCAAGCCCATTTACAGCCCATTTTGCTCCTGCTGCTCACTCTGGTCAGTGTCATTTTTTTGGGAACATAAACACTATTTATTCTAGGGTAGATTGTCAGCAATTTTTACCTCCTTGGAAGAAATGCTACCCCAAATTGGCACAGCTGGAAAAATGCAGTGATAACCCTGGGTCAGGAGCAGAGAGATGCAGCAGGACCAGCTACAGGTACACACACACCTTGTCTGACAGAGGGCTTGCAGACCAGGCTTTGGCTTTTAATGTGTCTTTCAAAGGGCTTGATTGATTGCTGTTAATCCTGTGAACAAATTCGGTGTTGTTAACAGGACTGCTCGTATTAGTAAAGGTACTGCAAGCATTAGTATGCTCCTCGTCCCCATGACGTCAATAGACAGCTTCCCAATGACTTCCAGGAGGGCTGGATCAGGCCCTCGCTAGCAGCAAGTTTTTAATGAACACTGCTTGGTGCAGGGAAGGGGGGCATAGTGATACATCAGTCCTGACTATCTTCATTCACCAGGAAACAAGCAAGTGAAGAAGAAAGGTAGGAATAGGCCAAAAGGTTGCTGGAGGGGGATTCTTCTGCTGAACTTCAAAACCCCAGGCCCATGGCACACATAACCATCATTTGCTGAAGGATTTAGAATAAATGGCAGGCAAGTTTTATTAAAAAAACAAACAAACAAACAAAAACAAACAAACAAACAAAAAAAAAACCTATATTTGTGAATTTTGGTTTTAAATAGTAATTTATTCTTTTTGCACCTAGGTAGCTCTGTCAGCCCATATACTCCCAGACTCTCTGCTAGCTTATTTTATTGAGGCTTTTCAAAAAAAAACCCATGAGACTGCTAATAGCAAAGATACACGTTCTGATCACTATTTGAAGATAGAGCTCTCAGCTATTATTAAAGGTCCCGATCCTGCCAAGTCTTCTAACTCAGCTGGGGTTGTTTACATCAGCTTGTTAGTCTTTATAGGGAGTGCTGACAGGATCAGGGCCTATTAGCTACGTAATCAAATAAAATAATTGAGAGCTGCATGTGGGCCTTTAATGCATCTAACAAAAGGAGGGGGACCATCATCTGCTGAACTTTGGGTGAGAACCTAAGCATCAGGGGATGGGCCCGATTCTGAAAACCTTAATATGCATTGTTGTTAATCATTCTGCTGTGGTCAGAGGAGTTATTCATTTGAGGAAGGATTACTCATGTGAACATTTGCAAGATTGGTCCCTGAATTAATGTATGAATCAATGTGAGTTGAGTTTTCTTTTTTCTTTATTTTTTTTCTTCTTCTTTAGTTAGAATCGAGGTAGCTTAAGGAGAGAAATGAAAAACTATTTGTATCTAAAGAAGCTTAGTACAGGATTGTAGTCAATGTAGGCAACAAAAGGTACGACTGTAATAAAAAGGGATCTTTGTTTATGGAGGCCTTTTGTTATTTAAGTAGCACTGGTGAGTTCCAGGTGGTAAAGAGCTGGTAAAGTGAAGGCTGCATAAGTCCCAGGGGTTAATAGAGAACAAGAAAATAGTAGAAAGTGTGTATTCATGTGTTTGCATGCATGTTTAGACACAGGATTTGTGCGGGCACATACATACACATAATTACTTTCCATGCAAAGGATTTTACTATTTAAACAGAGCTCTCCAGAATATTCCTATTACCCATGTTGTGAACATTGTAAATATGTTGTAGTAGTCCTTTGAAAAGAGTATCGAGTTTATTATCTCCCCATCCTTTTCCATAATACATACGTCCCTGTACGTAATGAGTATTGAAAGCAGGAAAGCTTGTATTGTGGGGAGAATAATGCTTCATGTTAATGTGGTCCTTTTCATCATCAAATCATTGTGCAATCATTAACAAATTAATGCTCACAGCGCCCCTGTGAGGAAGGGAGATTTCAGTTTAATAGGACCTGGTACCACCACCAATTACAAAGGTCTCCCAGGACATCGTATAATAAAATCCTGTTCAGCTTTGATAAACTGCACATATTTTGGCTGCAACTCTAAGTCCAGTGCCTGCATTCAGTTCAAATTCTTTAATTATTTCTGGAAAATTTCAGCCAGAGCTATTTGTCCTTCCCTGAAAACAACCCAAAGCAGAACTCGGCTGATTTGAACTAAGTCAAATGATATGTTTTGCAAAGCTCTCCTGTCCCCATGCTTCACAGTATGATACTGAGACCTGACAGGAGGTGAAGCTCTTTCTCAAGTCTTTTGGCTATCTAGGGGAAAATCTGTCCCAAAGTGTCCAATTAAAAGCCTTGGGAAAATAGCAATTTTCACATGCTCACTAGAGGTGCAGATTTCCAAAACCAGATTCCCCAGTAACTCGGCTGTCACTGGGTATTCTCCAGCAGAGATGAGAATTATTCCTGTCACAGCACTGGCCTGGGACAGGCCAGGAAAAATTGAAGTCTGCATACCTGAGACAAAAACAGGGAGTTCTGTCTTCCCTGTGCTTTTGGGTGATCCACAGTGAGACTAGAACAGAAACTAAATAGAGATAGCTGGTGGAAATTTGGCAAAGCTGGAAAGGCAAAGGGAGTTGGAGTACACTGAGGTGATTGAAATGAGGCACAAATGGGAAGCAGTCTGAGGTTTATACTCAAAGGTGGTATCTGTATTAGCAAAGGAACCAGGACCAGAGCATAGGTTTAAGAAATTTATTAACTGCCTTAATCTTAGTTGCCTCATATCAGCCTCCAAGACACTTTCTGGGTGCAGTTTGGAGGCAGTCACAGACCAGTAGTGTGTTCCCTATAGGCACTACAGACAAAGTAAGGTGTGTTTTGGGAAAAAGAGAGTTTAGCTGTATCAGTACATGGTGTCATGCCATTTAGACCCAGCATTATATAATTCTCCAGCTATTTATTTGTATTAACTCAGTTAGCCATGGAGTACTCAGGAGGAAAGGTTGTACTGAGATGCAGCAGTTTGCTTCTCAGAAAGAAGATTCTGGGAAAAACTGAGAGAAATGGGAGGGGAGGTAAATCTAATCCAGAACCATCTGTGGTACAACAACAGGGGAAAGGGGGGGATTATATACAGAATGCAATGTAAGAAAATACATGAAAATAAACTGTGGGAAAGCACAGTGGATCTGAGAGCTTGTGAGGCTGGTAAATTCCAGGTCAGGATATTGGAAAGCTAAGGCAGAATAAAGATCCACAAAGTGAAACTGCATACATGATTGAAACTGGAAGAGGGAATACAGAGGAGGAAGGATTGGATCTGAAACAAGGGTGGGTTAAAAGAACAAGAGGCCTTGCCTGGAGGAGAATATCTGCCCCACAAAGCCCACTCTCCTGTGTTTTTGAAAGGGGAGGCAGAATCCCCCAGTCCTCTGCAGTCAACAAACAGCACTGCACATGCCATCTACACTGTGAGTGATCATGTAATTAAAGGCTGAATTAGAATGCATCTTTACAACAAAGGAAAATCCAGGTTGTGCACATAACCTCAATTCTAGGGGCTTTTAATATTTAAGTGCTTGCCTTCGCAACCAAAATAATTTCCTTTTCATGAGGGCTTGTGTGCAGGTTTTTGTGTGCGTCTGTGCTTGCATGTATGTCTGTTCACAATTATATATATTAATTAAGATGATGAATATGAGGCAAAGAGCTGCAAGAAAAAATATAAACTTTTTTTTTTTTTCTTTTTATATGTGTGTATATCTCCAGTTTGGGGTTTGGAAACTTTATTTAGGTTAAAGGTGGATTTAAAAGCAGCTTTTGGACAGTGTTTCCTTCCCAGAACACTAGTCACAGTCAGTGCATATTCTTGAAAATCAGGCCTAAGTCTGAAAATTACTTTAAGCAGCTAATTTGTATTTGGGCACCCAGCTGCTTGCTGAACTTTAGAAAGAACTGAACAGGGAGGTGAGGTGTGTGACATTAGCATCCCAAGTCAGTGGTCACTTTTCAAGAGGTTCTTTACAGCCCCAGGTGAAACAATGACAAAGTCAGTGCTCAGATTTAGAACACTCTGATAAACTGTGTCATGTTTTACTTCTGAAGGTATGCCCAGTCTCACTTTGAATGACGTATGTTGTAAGTATAGTCTCAATATTGGATTTGTTTGCATGAATGAATACTTGTTTCGCAAAACCCATTCTTGATCCTATTTTATTCTCTAAGTAGCTGGAGGAAATGTCAGTCAGGATCCAGCATCAATGCTGCTGATTTTATGTACTTCATTCTAATGCAGATTCATGGCTGACTACCAAGTGTTGACAGCATGTGTGTGTGTGTTTGTGCACACAGGTATGTATGCATCCACACATTCACATGTATGAAAATACCATAGACAGGATGGCACTTTACAGCCAAATGCACAAAAATGGTTCTCCTCATTTTTTCTGATAGAACTTTGTAGTATCGTTAAAAAAACTTTTTTTCTTTTTCCATATTTTGCATTACCTCTCTCTGGCTGTCTTTCGTCTATTTTAGTGTCTCTCTCTTTCTCTCTCCTTGTATATATCTATAAATCTATCAGTTCTTTGCTGTCTGATAGATGATATCTCTACCTGCTTTATTTGTTACTGGTGTTGCAAATATGCTCAGTTTCTTAATGGTCAATTTTCTAAATCCATCCTAGAATTTATGAATGTAATAAACTTTAGATCTGGTCCTATGCCTTTTTAAACTTCTATTTTGTATTATTTTTGTTCCTTACTGTCCAGGATAGTAAATAACCTACAGCGTGGGCTGTCTTCTAAAGGGTAGACATGCAGATGGTGGCTATAAAGGAAATAAGAATATAGAAACTGTCCAGGGCTTCTAAAGCAAAGGGAGAGACTGCTTATGTTTCTAGTTAACTGTTATCCAACCCAACATTAATAAGCTTATGGAACAAAAACAAGAGATTGCCTGGCAGCTGTGTGTGCATATAAGTATGTATTCTCTAGGAAAGTGGAGGATCTCAGTCACTGCAAAATGATTTTTTTTCTACCTGGAAGCTGTTTTCATCTCAGCATCTCAGGAAAACTACTCATTGTACGTACTTCCCCATGATCTTAAAGTAACTGTTACAGCACAAGTGACAGCATAATACAAAATTCAGGCTTCATTCTTTCTGTTGACTGCAATAGCAGGGTGAAGAGGTCTTTTCTTGTGTTTCCAGCTGGTGGGTGGTGCTGGGACTGAAATTAGAACGGACAGTTTTTCATCCTTTGTACTTTCTGCATGTACCCATTTAATTTAGGAGCACCAGTTACCTCTGTTGCTGAAGCTGAAAGATAGGTATTATCAAGAGCTGTTCATCCTCAAGACCTTTAGCTAAAGAGCAAAAGGTAGATTGAATTCTGAAAGCAGAAGTGTGAGATCTCTAGGAGGGACCAGATGAGAAAAATACTTGGAGAAGGTCAAAGAAGGAACTGAAATTGAGAGGGAATGCAGAGGTGAAGAGAAAACTATCTCACAGGGAAAGCAGAAGGCAAAAGAACCAGTTTCCTGGAGGTAGAAATGTCCTGGTAAGGAAATGGGTGTGGATAAGAAATCCAGAGGTTAACAGAAAAGAACTGGGTAGGTAAGGAAACTGAAACCTTTCTGAGGATGCTCTGAACAGGCACTTAAAGAAACCAGATGCAGCAGCTTGAAGGGATAAAGGCATAAAGAGGCTGAGCATAAGAAAAAATAGCAAAAAAAGGTGTAGATTTTTCCAGAGACCATAATGGTGTAAGAAGTCTCTGAATCTTGGCCATGCTTCCACAGTCTTCAAAGTCAGATAGAAGTTTCACACAATGTTCCAGCTCCAACCACAGTGGCTCCTCATGGAAACCTTCTATCACTATCAGCTCTCATGTTGTGATAGGAAATAAGGCAATGAATCTGAAGATGTTGTGACTTTGATGAATGAAGGCAAATGAAATACTAGTATCCAAAGAAGGATCAGTTGAAAACTCAGTGTCAAAACTGAGTATTTCCTGTCCCATAGTTCTGCTTCCATGAGTTGGCTCATGCTCTGCTTCTGCTGGTGCACAGCCAGAGACACACTAAGAAGAGACCTAGGAGAGCCCTGCTAAGTCCCAGACTGACAATTGCTTTCCAGGGGCAATTGATTCAGAACAGAAAAAGCCTGATCTTCTTCCCAGTGTGTGTAGAGGAAAGGAAATATTATCTTTCTTCTTGATTTTAGCTGCAGGAAATTTACAACTGGCTAGTCAAAGGGGAGCATGATGTCTGTTCACTTGCAAAACAACTTGAGAAAAACCCAACACCCCACAGAATAGAACATGAAGGTGAGGATGTACCATTTTTTCATCAGAGAGAGAAATGAATAACACATGGAAGCTATGGTGTTATTACTGTTGCCTATGAAATCAGTGGGGAGAGAGGCTTCCTTAGTAATGCACCTGAGAGAGAATTCTGAACTTTTGAAGATCCAAGGTCAAGCCATGGGGAAATCAGCTACTTTAAAGATTTTACATAGCCAAAAAACATGTAATGAAATTACATCCCTGCACAACATATTCGGTATCCTTGGGGTTCAGTTTTTATAAAACAGAACATTTTTAGCAAAGAGATGTCTATCTCTGGGTGATCTTTTTTCCACACACACAGCTGAATCAGTTGAACTTCTGTAACTCCATATGGCCTGTGAGCCTCAGGCCTGAGCAACATGTGGTCCAACAACATGTGGTCCAATCAAGCTGTAAGAGCCTGAAAGCTTGATTGTCTTCCACAGTCATCTCAAGAGGTCAAATTAAGGCAAGAGCCTTGCTGGTGGCTTGTGTGTTCCCATTACAGAAAGGGGGCTAGTCTGGGTTTTAGAACACATAGGAGTTTATGCTTAACTGAAGATTTAGGTACAATTTTTGGTGACAGTATTCTGAAGGGAATTTGCCTTCCAAGGGAGCAAGTGCTGCTGTCCAAAGGCCATCAGCTCTATCTTTGCCTCTCCTGAGCTTTACAGAAAACCTAGATCAGGTTTCACAGCCCTTTTTAATCTGAAAGCAAGAGTCTTTTCAAGCAAATGTGAATTCTGTCTCAATAACTGTTATAAATTATCTTCATCTATATTGGCTCCAGATCTGGTTTTTAGTGTCAAGTAATTCAACAAGAAACCTTGCTGTCATTCAATTCCTCTATTGCATTTGTTACGAAAACAGGAACCATGTGAGGGTGAAATCTCTGCCTGAGCACATAGGACCCAAAGCCACCAGAGCTGCCAGCATGCACCTTGGTTTCAAAATATGAAAGTTCATCCCAAGTCTTTCTAAGCACAAGAAGTTGCAAGGAATTCTTTATTATTATCCCTCAAATATACACTTCAAAAATATAAGTATACATTTTTAAAGAACTCTCTCAGCTGTCGTACTCCCTTTCCCTTCTTCCAAAGCACTCAACTTGGTCAGCAGCAGATTATATACCAAATCATCCCCAGTTACCGTATTTCATTGATTCTGCTGTACTTGCTGTAGAGCTTATTGAAAGTTTGAAAATCAGAACTCAATAATGTCATGTGAGCTTGTGAGGTCAATATGCTTTCTGATAAACCAGTTCATCAGCTGAACCGTCTCAACATGCACTCTAATATTGACCTTAATATTCTGGGACATTTCTGCTACATACAGCTTTCAATGGCTTTAAATTCTATTGCGACATTAGTAAGATCACATTTTTCTCATCATTAAGCTTGTGCAAACTGGAAGACACTCTTCCTAATGGATTTACATGTGAGTTGAAGCCAGTCTGAGTACAGAACAGTTTCTACACCCAACAATATTTCTCTGTCCCTGAGCTCATGTTCAGGACCTTAGCAAGGCTCCTGTGCTATGGTTTCCATGGAAAGAAAAGTGAAACATGCAGTATGGATGGAAACTATTCTGTGTTTTTTCAGATCTGCCTGATCTGGGCAATCAGGGCATCGGAACAATGATGATTTAGCAACAACAACAACAGCAAAAGTATTTGCTTGTCAGTTTGGACACAATCTTTATATATATCAGCCTAATATGAACCTAGTGATCAGTAGACTTTCCAAGGTTTCTCACATTTGCATTCTGCTGGAAGGAACAATGTGAATGATAGAGACTGAATTTCACTTCTGAATCTAATGCTGCTCTCAGTAGAGACATCATGTATCTATGCTGAACTCCAGTTTCCCATTTGTACTAAACAACGGACTCAGTAATGAAGAGTCATTATGTGGTTTTAATATTAAGAAATTTAGGTTTTGGTTTATAGAAGACCCCAGAAAAGAGGAGGCGAGCCTCCAAATGAATCTCTGGATGATATTTTCATTCTTGACAAGTCAAAATTTGCTGGTGGAGATGATTTTGTCTATTCAAAAGACCACAGAATGTAACACGGCAAGACTCTCAACTAGTCACTGACAGTGGTGAACTAAATCACCTCAGTCCTAAGTTCATAAGTGGTCCATGAGCTCACAAAGGAAAGGTCACTGCAGTGCATAAATATCATATGACACATAGGAACTTCCATGGACACAATAATTTCCTGGGAGATAATTTGCATGATGATGGACTGAGGTGCCTAGGAATCTTAGCAACAATTAAACGTTGTTCTGCAACACGACTCAACACTTGTAGATAAAATGAAGGCAAAGGGCTGAATGTAATGCTGTTGTTGGCCCTTATCCAGTTTTTTGATTGAAGAACAGTCGGAAATCCATTACACACTCAGTCAGCCAAGGTCCAAGATGGAGGAAAAGAAAGAAAAGACCAATACAATTAGAAAATCATTGTACAATAGAAGGGTTCGGACTTGATGATAACAGTCCTTTTTAAAGAGGGTGAAAGGTATGACATGCTTGAAACCATGTTCTCAGAGGCTGTCCAGGGGGAAGTTCAGCATCCATCGGCAACAAGGAAACAGAAGAATATAGAGTTAATAATGTTCCCAAGGCCAGCATTCTCCCGCTGAAACAGATTCTAATACAGAAGGCTACACGTGAGCTATTTTTGTGCCTAGAGTGACTGCTGTGTTTGCCTTCACTACCGGCATCACTCTCATTGTACTGTATGTAAAGCACTTTAGGACACATTGGCTATGAAAGGAAGTTCAATTTGTGAAACCAAATTCTATTCTACCCTCAGTCACTGCACACTGAGCTGGGGCAGCTATGCATTCATTTAACTTCCTTTTTTAAAAAAGAATTTACAGCTCCTGCCTGCCTTCAGAGTTACTGGGGAAGCACACACATGATTTTCGATAAGTCATACAGATATTATGTTTTTATGTGTAAAAATATACACACGCTTACACACAGACGCTGTAGAAATGACTCATAATGAAAAGCAAGTAACAGGGGAGAAAAATATCAGTTCATGCCTTCCTTTGCTTGAAATTTTCTATTGCTTGTCTGCTGAATGATGTTCCTGAACTATCTACATAATAAGTATCCTCTTTCTTCAGATAATTAAAGAGATGCTGCCCATATCCAGCTAAAATTATATATTTATACATAGTGACCTTCTATTAATAAACATGTGAGATTGTTACAGCTGAACAAAACCTCACAAGTCTTCATTATTTTCCTCCACTTAGACTCTTTATTATCCTTCTCCTTATGCATTTTGCACTGGTGAGATATGCCAGAGAAATGGTCTCAGTAAAGGAACAAGGCAATACAGTCTGTTGTCCCACATCTGGAATCTGATGATTTGAACTGACTCCTTCATTCTGATCTCTGGCATGGCTGTGGGCCACTTTGCTTTATGTTTTATGAGCTTTAAAATGGGAATAACATTATTTTCCCCTTACCTGTATCCCACACACAGTCTCTCCAGAAAAATTTACAGAAGAGCATTGCCTTTCTCAAGGCCAAATGCTTGCCCATGGAAAATCACTGGTTGTCTCCAGACTGTGATCCTATGCCCCCTCCTCCCCCAGGGTATGAAAAAATCTCCATCTGAATGTGATGGCTCAGTTTTGCAATCTTCTCTGTAACAAAACCAGAGGAAGTTATATTAGATCAACAGATTCAGGTGGAAAAAAAAAAAAAATACAAATCAACCACCAAACCCCCAAACTGGAAAACTCACTTGCATGAGCTTGAAGAAGGCCTTGAAAAAAATCTGATGAGTGAGGAACCATTGTCAGGTTTCTGTTTTGTCTTCTTGTCCTTAGCAATATTTCTGGATTAATAAAAAATAATTTATCTGGTTTATACTCCAACTCACCTTATTCTTGTGCTTAAATCATCCTTTACAAAAACAATACTGCCATAATATATTGCACCTCTGAAAGAAGAAATAAGCAGTACTTACCTCTGTAAAACAGTCTGTAAGAAAATTAACTCTTCCTTTCTCAACCTCCAAAATGACAAACACATAGAAAACATGTTGTAGCCTGCTATCTTCTCTCTGCACTAGGAAAACTGACATTAGCTGTTCTTGCCCCAGAACCAGGGGACTCAGGCAACCCACAAGGAAGAATTGCTCTTGCAGAGCTGAAGAAGAAAACTCTTCTTTGAGTTTCCCCTTAAATTAATACATGAACAGTATCTTTACATACATCCCTTACTTTTAACATGACTGTGGTCAAGAAAAAATGCAGATAATAAAGCATGGCCAGTTCAAATTTATTCAATATGGTGTTTACTTGTTTCCCACAGCCTGGAGTAAAAGGATTTGCTCCACTTCTGCCTTTCCTTCTCAGCATTCATCATTTCATCTTATCTTCCTGCTCCCCTGCTAAGGTGTAAGTTGATTTTGGTTTGATGTTTTCTTTCATTTTTCTCTGTTTTGTTAAGTCTGTTTACAATCATTCATTCCTTCCTCTCTTTTTCCTGTCTTGTAATCTTGGGCCCCAAAGTTCAGTTTTCTGAAGGCTTAAATTGGTGTCCCTTATTTTATTGTTTTAACTTATTTGATAACCAAACCCCATTTCAATTCACATTTGACTTCCCCAATAAATCCTGTTATCTCTGCCCAGTTGCCTGCCTTCTCACTCACTGTCATTATCAGCTATATCCTATTTACCTTAATCTAGTTATATAGTCTTTTTATCAGCTTATCTTACCAGCCTCCACCCAAGGAAAAGTCCTTTGGATCCCCTAGCAAGCAAAGGCACTCCTGTCCTAGTTGGAATGCATAACTTAAAAACTCAAAGTGTTTGACAAGGCAGTTCCGAAACAAGACTTTGAAAACATTAATGCAAAATAGCTTAGGACAGTGTTTCTCCCCAGAGGCCTAAACGATTTCACCTAAGACTAAATGATTCCAGCCAAGCCATGAAACAAGCATTCACTGGGAAGAAGACCTCTGAGACTTCGCTCCATAGCACCAGATTGCAAAGCCAACAAGATACTCCACTCCTCTCACAATTGTCAGCAGTATATTTCTATACTTGCCCACATCCTAGCCTGTCCCAGACTCTTCCAGGTATTCACTGATGAAAGCCACTCTTTTGGCAGAGAACTTTTTTGGCAAACTATACACTGTATTTGTATTTCCAATGAATAATGTTTCTCATTCAACCTCATTCACTATTATATGAGTTTGAGCCTGGACTAACATTTTGTACTAAACTATTGCTTCTGAGTATCTAAAAGGAACATACTGAAATGTTTAAATTCGGTATGCAAAAGACCACCTTTCACATGCCAGGGTCTTTGGAAAATCTCCTCAGTAGTTCTCTATGTTGAACCAATAGCCTAGAAGTGCATGAGATGGCAGTGAAATATTAGACATGTCTTTCTCAGATGAGATGCAAAACTGTGGTCCTAAGTGGCCAGAGAGTTTTTTAGAACAGTATCCGTTTAATAACAGCTGACAACCAAGTAAGGTTTTAGATCTGGAAGTGAAGGGAAATTCTCTCCTTTATTGATAATGCAGCATCAATAACTGGAGTGTCAATGTGATTATTTTGTTTGGACTTCGGGTAGGACAAGCTGTGGGATCTTCAATAAGTGTCAGTAAGCAGGATTGAATTTGAAATCTTGTTTGAAGGAAGGCACCTGCAAGATCACAATATTCTTCATGACCCCAGCAGAGTCCTGCTTGGTAACTGGCATGAAGTGGAAAAGGAAAGAGGCCTTTTACTGACTCATCCCCATTTCCTGAGTCACTCGGGTTTCCCTTTCAGGTCTCCAATTAAGCATTACTCTAAAGTTGCATTACTGGCAATTCCATAATTAAAACTGAATTGTGATACCTGATAATGTAAATTTCTCTTGCATTACACATTAGTGATTGAATTCTTTTTTCAACTTTAGTCCCAAATTAACCAAAACAAAAATACATTTTCTAATATATTTTTTGTCTTCTGCATTAAAATATACTGATGCCTTTAATGAGAAAAATCTTTAAAGATAACCTATCTGAAACTGTGAATATATATATATATTCCAGCTATTTTTCAGCACACCTTTTAATTTAATACAATCTCTCCATGCTTTCTATTTCACCCTCTGACTCATCTTTAGGATTTCTCAGTCATCTGCTGTGCAGTGGGAGTTGAAATAATCAGCAAAAAAGTTGGGCTCTTGTATCTCTTTTCCTTTTCTTTCTTAATGTCATAACCAAATCAAGATATGCCAAGAAAAAATGAGGGGCTGGACAATAATGTATTAAAAATAAAGTTACAAATAAGTAACAATGTTAAACTAAATGAATGCAACAGAATCAAATTAACAATAATATTGTTTTTCAACATTTGGTTGTTGTGAAGGCAGCCAATTCTAACAACATAAGGGACAATTCAACTGCTACAATCTATGAGATGGAGGGACAATTTGCTCCTCAAGCACGAACTCTCTGCGTGACTGTTTCTGTTGCCCATATGTCAGGGAAGAATTATAGCATGTCTTTCCTTCACAGGAATGTTGGTAGGATAAATACTTTGAGGACTGAGAGGCATTCAGGTCCAGACTCATCCCACTTAACTATGACACCTGTCTGTGGAAACCAAGAAGTTTGGTTGTTCAAGGATATATAAAGTTGAGGCAGAAGGACAGACATCTGCAGAAGGCAATTCCTCTTGCTGGAGATGTGAGTCACCTTCAGGAACTGTTTGTCATTTTCTGTTGAACCCATAGCAACTATGTACTTAGGAATGAGATGCAGTTACCTGAACACATGTATCCATTGTTCTTTCAAGTGCCCTACAGAAGTGAAGACCTATACTTGGGGCAGATAGATACAACACAGAAAATCCAAGACAGAGTGGGATGTCCCACAGCCCTTTTTATGATGGTGGATCTATATGTTGAGACAACTGAATTTTGCTCAAAGTGGTTAGCGTAGGTAAATAAATTTGGCCTCCAGAACAACTCTAGTGAAAGCCATTTAGGAGTTAAAATGGGAAACTCTATTAGACAGAAAGACAGCCAGTTGAAGACTGCTGCCAAGAGAATATTGTGGCTACCTTCAAAAGTGTGTTGAGCCTCACAGGTACCTTTCCTGTTCTGTTTCCCCTCTTCTTTCAGCTTTTATTTTCACCTAAAATGTTTTCTAACTGTAAGTTTACTTAGGAATAAGGACAAGTAACTGATGAAACTGGTAACACAATAGTATACTACATATGATTTTTAATGAGGTGTTAAAGTAGTGACATTCACCAACTAACCTTGAAGGAAGTCTTTTCTATACTTCTGTTCTCAGAATGGTAGCTGGTCTGTGTGTATGGACAGGCATAGCTTTCTCCCTAAGATGGTTTTATTGTGCTGGTGAAAGTATGAGTGATCTCATTAGAGCTCTGCTAAGAGGTAGCAAATATATCATGTAGAAAAACACAGATCATCACTGGAAATCTCATAAAGGTGTTCCTTACAAAATTTCCTGAGCCTGTTATTCATCATTTTAGTCTCTCTGTAGACGTATATATTGCTCTACCCTCTGTATATCCCCCTCATCTGAGATAGTTGAAGGCCCTAAGATATTTAAATTAGTTAGTTTCTGTAAGCTCCCTGTAAAGTCAGTGGAGGGAGACAGGAAACCCCAGCCAGTGGCTCAGCCAGATCTAAGGTCTGAATGCCTCTCCTGAGGTGTTGTCTCCATCAGCCTAGCACACCTCTGCTCCCAGCCTGCATACCCCGGCTCAGTTACAGTGATGCAGGCCACAGTGGCTTAAAAAAATATATATTTAGGAACTCCAGCTAATTCCTTCCCCATCAGTTGAGATACAATCCTGGTGTGCAATGTAATTCCCTCACCATATCATTGGCTTCTTTCTCCATCTTTTAGTTCCAGAGCCTTGACTCTGTTTTGCTGTATCTGAAAGATTATCAGCTTCCTTCTCTGTTCTCTTGATTATTCCTTCCAACCTTGTTAATAGCTGACCAGCTTTTTGCTGTACTGTATCACAGTATATAATAACCTGCAATTATTGTCCATTTAGGCTTTCCCCTGAGCCTGCTTTATTCCTGCCACCAGTGGACCTGTACAGTGTTTTTCTGCTGATTTTACTACCAGATTCATTGCTGCTGAAAGGAAAAAAAAAAAAAAAAAGAAATATCACTGATGATCTAACCACCCGTCTGTTGCTCTTACACTTTTTTTTTTCCTTTCAGTTCCTTGGCCTGCTGTACGGACTTTATGAAAATTGCTTTCAATAAGCCATTCTCAGCTGTTGCATCCTCTTCTGTACTGGATCGCTCTGTAAGTAGTTTGCTGCTGTGTTCTGTACAGCAGTTATGTTTACGTGTTACCTGGAAATCAATGTGCACAATAGCTCAGCTGTGTTTTCACCTTCTTTAACCTGACTCTTCTACCCTCTCTTCTGTTCTGGAGAGCTGAGGTAGGTAGAATCCTCAGTTATTACAGTTTATTGCCTTTGATTTTCATTAGGAAGGAGGAAATTATTAAACTAAGTCTGACCTATTTCTTTGGATATGCACCTGAAATCTACTCAATCTAGAGAGCTTCTATCTCCTGTCTTTCTTCTTGGTCTTGAGTTATGTTCCAGGCCTGTGTTAGGTAGGCTAGTAAACCTTTCATCCAATAAAACTCTTGGACCCAAATGCAATGAATTTCTCAAGGCAAAGTCAAGTGACAGTTTCGTGATTTGTAAGCCAAAGGGTTATTGGTGGGAGTAAAATTTCTAAATGATTCAGAGGATATAGCTATCATACATGTGGTTTATAGAGGCGCACTGTGGTTATACCCACTTCTTTCCTCTACTGTATGTCTTCTTTGTTTCTTTTACAATATAGAACTGATTAAGTCTACTATTTTAGAATCTATCCCGAGTTTATTCCAGTAAACCCTACAGTTGGTATTTTGTGCATTCTCAATGCAAACTCACAAATACACTGCTCAAAGGGGTTGGTATTTTGTGCACTCTCAATGCAAACTCACAAATACGCTGCTCAAAGGGTTAAACATATACAGTTGCTTATTTAAAAACTAATCTCTGCTGCAAATCGCTTCTATAAATGTGTATGTGCTCTTATTTAACTCCCCCAAAGCACACTTATGACCAATTAACGAGCATGATCATCCATGTCTAGTCAGTCAGTTCAGAGATGGCTTCACTGCTGAGTTTAGCAGAGGCAAGGGGTGAACTTTGATCTTTTGCTCACAGCCCCACAATGCTGCTTCACCACCCTGCTGTGCCTCATCTGTGCCCCATAAGCTTTCTGAGGGGGTACTTGGACCATCTTTCCAGGAGGCTGTTTGTGCTACCCTCTAGTGGCTAAAGAACAAAGAATACAGCCAAATTGAGAGCACATACCAATACTTATGCAAAGGTGATCATGGATATTTTTTTCTTTTGACAACATGAAATCAAAGCAAACCATTTTGGGAAGTGGAAAAAAACTCCACCCAACAAATAAATCTGTTTGAAGTTAAAGGTTGGGAATGAAATGGAACTTCTAAAATATGAGTGTCTTCTAAGTATGTGTAATTTGCATAATACAAAACCTTGATGAAATGCAAGGTGATTTTAGAGTCTAGGAAGGGACTCGGTATTTTATATATATCAGAGATTTCTTATGTGAACAGAAGGCAATAGTTTGATGTTCCCACTCAACCTCAGTAAAATATGACAGAAATACTGAGTTTCCCCCACTATTTGTCTCTTGTCAACTATAAACTTGCAACAGAAACTCTCCTACACTGTTCATATTGCTCAGTGAAGTTCTTCTCTTGGCTGAACTGTACCACAACAGTGAAAATAATAAATAATATTTGATGAATTACAAGGCTGTAGAAGGTAAGATGGAACTCACCAGTGGAGAACTGCTGACCAAAGGCAGGTGTCTGAGAGCTGTAGGGGATCATGAGACAGGGTTTCCAAGCCTATTGAGCCATCTGCGGTGCTGGATGCAACTGTAGAACTCACGTAGGGTAAGTGAGAAAATCCAGGGGAAGATGAGGAAAGGTAAATGGATAACAGAGCTAACTGACCACTGAAGAAAAATGGGCAAAAGATGTGAAGCTCTGAGTGTACAGAGTCCCAGCTGGCAATGAGATTTAACATTTATAACAAAGTAACTAAACACCCCATGATGTTCCTCTCCTTCCTAGTCCTCACCCACAATTGTTTCAAATGTCCATTTAGAAATGGGCCTATTCTGACTCTTAGAAAGTCATAGATTTTTGTAGAGAATATAGGCTCAATGAGAAACAAGCAAAATGTTGGGGGACAGAACCAGCAGAAACTGTTTTCTTTGTCTTGCCTTTCAAACTAGTGGAAACAACTTTTAGCAGATGACCTGTTTCAATCCCATACTTGAAACACGGGTTGCATGGCTTCTTGCAATGTTGCTGTCATTTATGAGAGAAATGTTCCCATATACTCACAGCTGGCATAAAATCCTCCCAAAAACCTGAAGGTCCTTTAGCAAAGGGTTTCAGAAATCTCAGAGGTCTCCTCTGTGTATCTGCAATGAGGAGACTGAATTACTAGTTTTTGAATATTCAGATGGTTCCAATTGCTTTGAAAACACCGGTGACACTTGTGTTCTTACTCAGGATAAAACCAAACTACTGTTGAAATGACAAAGGAGCAACTTAGATGGAAGCTAAGACCATTTGTTTGAGATAGAATATCCTGAAATATTCTAAACTCATTTAGTCATTGTGAGGCATCACCTAATTTTATTACCTGGTAGTTCATAATAATCTTACAGTAATGTTTCCTGACATATTTCCTCTTCTGGGCATTTGAAAGAGGGTTGCCATTTTGACTGTGCTGTGCTGCTGGAGGCCTGTCTCCTGTGGCGTTATTTTAGTCTCATGAAATACTAACCCTTAATTTGAAGGGCTTGGTGCAGCAGGCAAAAATCAAAGTAAGACTTACATTCATAAAAAACTCATGAGTTTGGCACATAGAGGATAAGACAGCATCTGAGACTTTTGAATTGAAAGCTTAGTGAGTAGATCACAGTTGCTTAGTGTTTGTCTTCAAAGCTGTAGTCCCAGGAAGGAGAGCAGGCAACCTAGATATTAAGTGGGAGATCAGATTAACCCTGACATTTCTAGGTCAAGTGAAGAACGGAGGTCATGCCTTTCTCATGCCCACCAAAGTCACATCTGTGCTGATCAGAAGTGCTCATGGAAGTACTGATACAAAATTCAGCAGGGCAAATGGTGCTGCTACTCTTCAAAATGCAACATGTTAACAATTACTCATGTTTTCACTCACTACATCACTGTGTATGTTCTACCCTGTCTATCTAAAGCAATCTTATAAATCATTGAAGAGAATGATTCTATTTTTGCCTCAAATATCCTAGCCTTGAAACCTTATGAATATTTCCCATATTAGGTCTCCAGTTTACTAGATCATTTTATTACTTGGAACAATCTGCTCTATTTTTTTGCTGGTCCTTACTTTGGAGAACAATAGCTTGAAGGCAGAACCATCAAGCAACTAGCTACTATTTGATCTAGCATGCGCATCCTTTCTGGTTTCTGGAATACACTTATCTCCTGGGTTTTTATGTGGATAGTTTCTGCTTAAGAAGAAACAAAAAGTTGACTTTGTTTAGTAACACATGGGAGCCAATTCACAGCTAGAAAGTTGTGTATGTAGAACAATGAAATAATCTATTCCTTAGTCCTTCTAAGGCAGATCTTCTTCTGTCTCAGGCCTGATAGTTGTTCACTGTGTTTTAAAGAACCTTGAGTAAAGGAGATGTTACACGCTTTGCAAACAGTTTACTTAGCAGTTTAACTATTCTCTATCAAGAGAACTTTATCTTGGAGTCTAATTTAAATAATTTTTGCTGCAATTTAAGTCTGTGCTTTCTTTTTCTACCCACAATGACTCTGAAGAATAATTCATCACACTTGCCTTGGCAGCTCTTGAACTAATGAACTGTTACTTTGCTTCCCACTAGTCTTCTTTTTCCTAGACAAAATTCACCAGTTCCTTCAGTCTTTCTTTTGAAGACAAACAGGTCAGGTATACCTTAAACCTGTTTCTAATATTTCATTCTGTTCTTTTTTTCATTAGGATAATATTTTTGTTAGTGCCTATTTCACATATCAGAGTAAATAGAAATCATTTTTTATCTGGCCTTGATTGACTATAACTCTGTATGTCACCTGGTTGACACCTATGGTCATCCAACCAGAGTACTTAGAGACGATGCTACAGCATATGTAGTGATGGGTCTTTCTGTAACTTAAGTACTAGCAGACGCAAGGACTTTAGGAGCTGTGCTTTACCCTGTGTGTAATAATTCTAGG
Source organism: Agapornis roseicollis (assembly GCA_002631895.1). Lineage (NCBI taxonomy): Eukaryota > Metazoa > Chordata > Aves > Psittaciformes > Psittacidae > Agapornis > Agapornis roseicollis. Next base: position 158,869 of record NDXB01016817.1, read on the forward strand.
TTGCAGCACAATGACTGCAGCTTTCCATTAACAGAAATGCAGAATAAGGACCCAAACTATCTCACCCAGCAAGTGAGGAAATTGCTGGATTCCCTTAAAAAGCATTGAGACCTGACACTTTATTCTTTGTGTCTTGCAGCCCAGAAAGTCAACTGGGCTGCACCAAAAGGAACATGACCAGCAGGTCAAAGGAGATGATCCTGCCCTTCTACTCTGTTCTCGTGCAACCTCATTTGGAGTATTGTGTACGGTTCTGGTGTCCTCAACATAAAAAGGACATGAAGCTGTTGGAACAAGTCCAAAGGAGGGCCACAAGGATGATCAGGAGACTGGAGCATCTCCCATAGGAAGATAGGCTGAGAAAGATGGGACTGTTTAGCCTGGAGAAGAGAAGGCTGCACGGAGACCTCCTAGCAGCCTTCCAGTATCTGAAGGGGACCTATAGGGCTGCTGGGGAGGGGCTCTTCATTAGGGACTGTAGTGATAGGACAAGGGGTAAGGGGGTAAAACTGAAACAGGGGAAGTTTTGATTGGATATAAGGAAGAAGTTCTTTACTGTTACAGTGGTGAGGCACTGGAATGGGTTGCCCAAGGAAGTTGTGAATGCTCCATCCCTGGCAGTGTTGAAAGCGAGGTTGAATGAAGCCTTGGGTGAGATGGTTTAGTGTGAGGTGTCCCTGCCCATGGCATGGGAGTTGGAACTGGATGATCCTAAGGTCCTTTCCAACCCTAACTACTCTATAATTCTATGATTCTGGGACTTACAGAGCAGAGAACAGTTATTGTCCATGTTGCTGATGTATAGCTAGTTTTTTGGATAACATTGCCATGGACATATTACACAGAAACCCTGTCAGCTACCTTCTGTGCTATCAGTGTTACTGTGGGTAGGTTATTGTGTTTTCTCTTGTCTAAATTTCTTCTCTCTTGAACATGTAGAAAAAGGTTTCTTGATCTCATAAGGATAAAATAATTTAAACCTGCATAATTGTACTGAAAAAATTATAAGATGCGTAACTACCATTACAGTAAGAAAAATCACTCTGCTCTGTAAGAATCTGCAAAGCAGTGGCACTTTTCAGATTATACACAAAGATCTAGATATATGAAAGCAAAGGAATACATTACAATGACTATCCCTTTCACTATTTAACTCAGAAACAAATATATTTGCTCTAGGAATAAATCATTATATGTATGAAAATACATGCCAGTTTACCTTTAAATGAGATTACACATACATATTAATTCTACAACAAATTTATACTGTATACATTTCTTATTTTGTAGAGTGTGTACTTAGGTATGAAAATCATGATGAGAAATAAATTAAAAAATTGTATTCTTATTGTAACACCACTTCAAATATCCATTTCTTGATAACTAAAATGATTCATACATTTGTCTATTTTGTAGTCAATGTGGAAGTCTCAGAGCTTTCAATAGGTAGGATTTTTAAACTATGAGATTTGTATACTATGCAAACGATAGCAATTTACGACTTTAAATGTTCCTTAAGTGGAGAGCTTGGCATTTCGTAAAACAGATAATAGTCCCTGATAATGGATTCATTAGATGTTGTCCGATCTTGTCACCTCTAAAAGTAGGTCATTTTCTTTCAGATAAGCAGCTCTGGTTGCTGTTCCCTCCTAAGTCTCATGGCACTTCCCATTAACAAGACCCTCAATCCACTTACTTATAGCTTTGGGTGCTTGCTTGTCTTGGGAAGAACTCCAGAAAACCAACCAAACCTGCCAAAACTTAAAGCGTTAGATTTTCTGAAGGCAAGACTAGAGAAAAATACGTTACTTGTATTACTAGTACTATTCTGGTAGTTAAGTTCTGATTAGCTGCAGTAAAGATTCAAGATCTCAGAGAATGCCCTTTGGTTTAGAGACACCCCTGTTGCTGTGCCCATGACCTGAATCATCTACAGGACTCTAAAATTTGCAAGCTCATTGAGCTCTTATAAATTTCAACTGATAAATTTCACTTAAGCTCCAATTGCAGTTCATCATTTTGGACTGTGACACTTATCATTTCAGCACCTGAATGTAAGGTCTCTCCTGTGCTTTCCCTCGTCTTCCTCAGGTGGGTCTTGCTGGAGAAGATGCAGAAATTGTTTAGTGAAAACGTGGGAGATAGATTGGTCTTGAGAATGGTGCAATCAGCTCAGGACAAGGAATTTTTAAAGAAGGAGGTAGAGAGAAGGAGAAGGAGTGAAAGAAGAAAAAGAAACTGCAATTAGGTACTGACAGGAGGAAAGAGACGAAACTAAACATGGACTGGACAGTTGAAGGAAATAGGAAGATGGATCTAATTAAAAATATAGGAATGTGGGACAGGAAGACAATAAGGGTCTGAGGATGCAGGCTATGCTGAGGGCAGAAACAATTAAAAGCAGAGAATATATGCAAGGAGGGCAATTATTTTCACTGTTGAAACTGCTGAGTCTTCAGTGACAGATTAATTCACTTTAGATGAATTTTGAACATGAAAAATGCCATATAAACTAAACAATGCTGAAAGGTTAAGTACTGGCCATCTGCATGAACTATATATGATTTTAAACTTTAATATCTCAGTGCCTCAGTTTCTTACTATGTAGGATATGCAATCAAAACTCTGAAGAGCTGTAAAACAAATAACGTGTATGCACTGAAAAGGAAGGCAATTTAAAAAAAAAAAGAAAAGAATTTAAAAGGAGAAAAGTTTTTTGGTGTTGCTTTTGGTTTTGTTTTTCCTCAATTCATATGTTTTATAATAATAATGACCTTTAAAATTTGTTATTTAAATAACTTTTTAATATATTTTTTAAAAAAAATTCACCAAGAGAAAAGTATCAACGTTAAAAATACACCTCGGTCCTCCACATAAGTACTATTTATATAAAAGACTCTAGTTTTCAGTTCTGCTTATATATTCTGCCTTTTTTCTTTACAGTCATGTGAGAGAAGCTAGAAATAAAACCTAAGTCTGTGAAGGTGCTTTGTTACAAGCCAGAAAGCTGCCAGCACAGTGCTTCTTGATGCAATGGGAATGGTGGTTTTTCTGAGATGAACATTTGCAGCATCTAAACTCACTTCCCCAAGCAACCATCAGATGGTAGCAATGCTTGTTTGCTATCTACCATGGACTAGATTCAAACTGGAATGCAGAAATCAAGGCTGGTTTTGCCAGCCCCTGCAGACACCCAGTCGCCTTTTGAATGTGCCTTGATGTTAGCATTTCGGAGGACATGAAAGCCGCAGATCTGAGTGTTAATGCTGAGGTAGACACTATGTAAAGCAGTCTGATCTTATATGCACAGAGTTGTAACCAATAGCCACATGCATGAGGGAACAGATGAAACCCAAGGGAAATGCAGATGTTCTGTCCCTGGTTTTGTTCTCTAGATTTTGGTTTGCTGCAAGGAGGGACTCACAAAGGGTGTGGAAATAAAAGTAGTGAGAAAATTAACTTGGGACCTTGAAATTAACTGTAGTAGAGACTTTCAGGGAAATCAATCCAATGTCGCAGAAGGGTGATAGAGCTGACTCCTGTAGCATGTAGGAGTCCTTGGTGAAGTGATAAAAAGCTTTCTTACTGAAGGCCTTGCCTAAGGTTACTGGAAACAACCCTCTACTATGGATACTGTTAGTCAGCCATCATCCTCGAAGCTGAGGACAGGATTTAATGCCCCTGATTTTAGATGGCAAACAGACATGTAGACCTGACTTCCCATCTGTGTTCTCTGTATAGACTGTGGGGAGACAGATACCTCAAGAGAAAGAGCAAACATCGCCCAGGCTTAGGTTTCTGCCTTGAGGTGTGACAAAGCAGCATGTGAAGGTGTTTTTTTCTCTCTACTAACCAGAAATGGATCCTGTTTGACCTGCTTAGATTTTGTTTTATTCTAAAATGAACAACTAAGATGCGATAAATCAATCCCTGTGAATGCCATTGAAAGGCACAGTTCACAATACTTGCTCTGCTTTCCTGTGCTGGGCAAAAGATAACTTTATAAGATGTACACAAATGACATGCAGTCACAAATATCTGTAACCATCATATTCAGTTTATTAACAATTTTAAATTATTTTTTTCTCTCTAGTTGCTTAAATTGTCAAGTTTGTTCTGAGATTTTAGTGCTACTGAGACTTTAATCAAGAATTAAAAAGTATGCTTGTTCACCAGTGTTATTTTTGCCAGTCTTCTGTTATGTCCAGGACTGAATCTCTTAATATGTGACATTGCTGATGTGAGATTCCTGATCCAGTTGTCTTGAGAGAGTCGCCTTTTTGGATTCTCCTTGATTTGTTGCTTTTTGCTCATATGATGCCATCTTTGGCAAAATAAAAAGGATTTATTTCCCCTCTAGCCACTTTGTCTGCAAATGTCTCCTGTTCAGTTTTCCCAAGGTCACTGAGGTGAGCAGGTCTGGTGCCGGTATGACCACAGCAGAGTGCTCTAGTGTGGTGCACAGTGGGTTTCCTAAATCAGGGGAATGTCATGTTGAGGCTAAAGAGCTGCCAGGAGCCCACAGCTTGTGCCATTGAGGCTGACAGAAGCCGAAGCAGTGGCAACCAGGACTCTCTACATATAGAAGAAGGCATTAAGGAGTACCAGTGACCAGGACTGCTGCCAGCAGTGTGGTCAAACAGGGCACAATGCATCAGGCAGGGCCTGGCTTGACAATTGCATGGAAGGGCATGCAGGAAAGGTGCTGTAACCTTACCAGCTTGAACAGGGAGCAGTGGTATTGACTAGGCAGAAAGTCATGGATCCTCTAAGCTCTGCATCCACCAAAACTAACACATCTGCCTAAACAGAGCTCTGGTGGGAACATACTGCCACCCCAGTGCCAGGTGGTAGGATCTGCCCTGCTCTTGCGAAGGTATCAGATGAGCAAACAGGTGGCAGATGTGCCCAGGTAGATGAACTCTGCCATCTGGTGAAAGAGGGCTGGAAAGAGGTGAATAGGTAGGGAGAGTGAGAGAGAACACTTGGAATTATACCTTGCCTTCCCTGAGACAGCCCCAACACATAGACAGATGGGTGGTATAGATTCCCTGTCCTCTCTCTACCTAGCTGAACACAATGACTTAAGGCATAGGGAGCAATGGCAGCAAGCTCCTGCCCAATGCAACAGAGGCACCTCCTGTGAGTAGCGTACCTGCCCAGGTGTCCTGTCTCTGAAAGTGCAACCAAACGAAGACAATGATTAATTTAGCAGAGAGGTGTTGCCAAGGTTAATTTAGCCTAAGACCCATTACAAAACTGCTTCCATAAAGAAAAAAAGACAGTTAGTTGTCTTAGGAGACTCCTTTCTGAAGGGAACAGAAGACTCACTTCTTAGGTAATTATTCTGCCTCCCTGAGATCAAAGTTGAAGATGTGAAATGAAAGCTTCCTACCCTGGTACAGCCCTCAGATTATGATCCATTATTGAATTTTCAGATAGGCAGCTGCAAGATTGTAATAAGAAGCCCAAGAGCTAACAAAAGAGTCACCAGGGCCTTGAGACAACTGGTTACAGATCAGGAACATAAGCAGTGTTCTCCTCTCTTCTTCCAGTTACAGGGAATGCTGAAGGAAGAGGCAGGAAGAGCTAACAGATCAATACCTGACTCTGAGCCTGGTGTCACCAGCAGAACTTTGTTTTCTTTTGATAATGGGTCAGTTTACATGACTCCAGGCCTGCTGGCAACAAATGGGTACACCAGCCTCAAAGGTGGAAAAGGATCTTTGCACAGGAGTTAGCAGGTCTCACTGAAAGAGCTTTAAACTAGGTTTGAAGAGTAAAACCAACTGGTAAAACCAGTCTCATTTGAGATAAACCTGAAGAAAACAAAATGTGTGAGGGATGGTCTGCTAATGAGGTCTTTCCATCTGCTGTCTCAGTGGAGGTAGGGAATGGAGATCCATGTGGCAACAAAGATGCAAGAGATACTGATGTGTTAGAAACCGTGGAAGCACCTGAGAATTGGTCATACAGGAATTAAGGCTTCTTCTCTCACAGAATCCTAAGGGTTGGTCAAAAACATGACAGGATCAATAGGCTAACTGAAGTGTAGCTACAGCAATGCATTCAGCATGAGCAACAAACGGGAAGACCTAGAAGCTATTGCACAGCAGGAAAACAACAACATAGTTGCCATCATGGGAACATCTGGGGATGCTGGTTGACAGCCAACTGAACATGAAGCAGCCAAGGCAGCCAAGAGCATTCTAGCCTTTACCAGCAATAGTGTGGCAGCAGGACCAGGGCAGTGAACATCCTTCTGCACTGGGCACTGGTGAGGATGCATCTCAAATCGTGTGTTCAGCTCTGGACCCCTCACTAAAAGAGAGACATTGAGGTGCTGCAGTAGGTCCAGAGAAGGGCAAAGGAACTGATGAAGGGTCTGGAGCTCATGTGTGATGAGGAATGACTGAGGGACCTTGGGGGTTTGGTCTGGAGAAGAGAAGGCTCAGAGAGGACCTTATTGTTCTTTACAGCTGCCTAAAAGGAGGTTGTAGTGAGGTGGGGGTCAGTCTCTTCTCCCAGATAATGAGTGATAGAACAAGAGGAAATGGCATCAAGTTGCACCAGAGGAGTTTTAGATTGGCTATTAGAAAGAATTTCTTCACTGAGATGGTTGCTGAATATTGGAACAGACTGCCCATGGAAGTGGTTGAGTGACCATCCCTGGAGGTATTTAAAAGACGTGTAGATATAGTGCTCCAGGATATAGTTTAGAGGTGCACTTGGCAACTCTAGATTAATGGCTGGACTTGATGATCTTAAAGGTGTTTTCCACCTTTAAATTTAAATAATTTTGTGATTCTAAGGTGGCAGCTTCATTAAGCCCCAGGATGGACACATGGGACATGTTTGCTGTTTGAGACAACCAATCCCTATCAGGTAAGTACTTAACTGTAGTCCACTGTAGACTTTTTGATGCCATGTATACCATATTTAAGAAAAATGAATTTGGCATGCCTGACTACCTGTTTAGCAACAGTGTCTCCTAGTAAACTCTCAGGGAAGTGAGAATAATATTCTAGAACAAGTACATTTTTTTCCTGTCAGCATAATCAGACCTATGTTGGCTTTGCTCCAGAAAGCCTTTTCTTTTTTTCTCCTGAGTCATTGACATTGGGTTTTTTCTTACTCGATCTGGGCTTATATTTTTGATGGGTATAGCAAGTCTTGACAACTTCTTAAATGTCAATCTGTATTTGTCTAGCTTTTTTTTCTTTTTTTTTTTTTTTTTTTTAAGTTTTT
>NDXB01016817.1:166243-182062 GCA_002631895.1 Agapornis roseicollis
TTTTTTTTTTTTTTTTTTTTTTTTTCTATAAGTCTTTGAATGTTTTCTTAGATTTTTTCAGTTCTTAACTGCCCTTAGTAACTCTCCAGAATTGGTTACATCTAGGTGCAGTCATGAACTGGGGTGAATGGAGAGTGGTCTGACTGGTTACTTCTATCCTACATGCTCATTACCAGGCAGGTCAGCCCTTTTGGTCACTCTGGTGGTGTCTCTTCAGGACTGGGATATTATGCTGTGCCTTCCTAAATGTTCAGGTTCTTTTTCTGATATGTTGTTTTATCATGTATATTATGCAGGCATTTTTCTTGTTTTAAAGAATAAGCTCAGAGAAAACCTCTTCATTGTGCTTCTTTGCAGTTACTGTAGATGTTCATTTAGCTGTCTGCAAAGTTTGGTTTTAGCTTGCAAACGGTATCATAAACCAACGTGTGTTGTTAGCACAGTGGTGGGCTGCCATGAAAAGATTATATGCAGCTTATGATCATGATGGAAAGTAGCTGTGTCTTATAACTAAATACATGTTATTTACTACATCTATGTGCAAAGAGTAAAGTGTTATTCTCCATTTGAGTTCATCAGCGTGACGAACCCTGTGCTGCTCATCTTTGGTTTTCACCATGCTGTAAAAGATCATTAGTAGTGCCTTCCATGAGCACTGTGTTCTACACTTACTGTAAAAGCACCTTATAAACTGTTACCTTTTAAATGAACATGCATCACATTTTCATCCAAGGGGCTTCTCATCACTGGATAGTTAGACTGGTGGCTACTTTTCTACTTCTTTTTATTTATCAACAGGATGACTTGTGGTGACTTGTGTGATTAACTTACACACCATCTTTGATTCAATAATGTATTTGCTTTTGTTTTCACAATCTTTTGAGGCTGCCCAAAGTATTCAGTTATGCTGCTGTGGTGTCCTATCTCAGAGCTATCACTGTCAGCTATGCTGACTTCTCTGCTGCCCACAGTGTGGCTTGTGTATAATGAGTTGGGTCAGGTGTTGAAACCAACATAAAGGCAGAATGTGGGAGTAATGCCTCTAAAAAGATGAGATGTGAATGCACAGAAATGTATGTCTTCTTTTTTTGTGGAGGCACATGGCAAAGTTCTGATTTCTCAAGCGGAAAATATTTAGCCTTGATCCTAACTGCTGCTATTTTTCTCTTTAAGGATAGGAGGAGACATTTTCTTTTTGCATGCCTCTTCAGTTTGGAAGAACTTATAAAAAGGAAACATTTCATTCTTCCCAGTATGCCCATCTGGCCCATTACTCACTGGAGCAGTCTCATGGCTATAAGGCTACCTCATCTTTTCTTTTAGCTTCTTCTTTAATAAAAAAAACCCTTTAATAAAAGAGTTGTAGTGGCCATGAAGTTCATCTGTATCCTGAGAACTTCTCTGTTCCTCTGTGCATTTTCAATGTTGTTTCAGTGCCCTTCTTCAGTGCTGTATATACATTCTTGATGACTTTAAAATTTTGTTAAATTTTAAGCCAATTAATGATGGTGGGTTTTGTTTGTTTGAATGGTTGTATTTTCCCCCTGTGGATATGACAATTGCCATATATCAGGCATTTCTGTTAAATGACAAAACTTTTGCTTGTTTGACTTCGTTGAAAGCAGAAAACTTTAAACTGTTTGTTAGCTGTTTTACTGTTTGGGTTTTTTTTGTTTGGCTTGGTTAATTTTTTTGCTTCTTGATTGTTGCAAATATTTATATGGGAAAAAAGAATAGTTCACACAAGTATATATCAATAATGGGAAGTTAGTACCTTGCAGGTTCTGTTGGTTAACCACACATATAAGCCCCTGCTAATTCTTCCCTCTCAGCAGTATAGAAATTGAGAAATACTAATTTATACATACACAGGGAACAAACTTATTTATGGCTATGTGGCTTTATTGCATAGTCTGAAGCTGGAGAGTTTCTCCCCATGATTGCACTGCCTGGCTCAAACATTTATGGCTGAACCACCACACTTTCTTAAAGTTGAACCAGCTTTGAACTTTTTGCTGCAATCAAAGGGAGAGAAGTGGTTATATATGATGCAAGTGTTGACGATTTGTGCAGAGTTTTTCCTTTTTTTGTGGCAGTGACATGGCTTATGCCATGATGTGGCTTTGAAAACCCCAGCTGAATCTCTGAGCATGAGATGTTATGAGTCTAAGCAAACTTCTGGAAATGGTATTCTTTTTACTTGAAACAAGAATAACACCAACTGATATATGTCAAGGCCTCTATTTATTTTCTCCAATTTTTCTGTTGTTGATAGAATGATGACTAACATTTCTTTCTTGATGGAGAACAAAATAGGGTGAATAGCACATAGTGAAAAGTTAAATCAAAGGCATCTGTGATTACTGAAAGACAGCATTCATTAGCTGGAAAAGACATTGGGAATCTAGGAGCACTTAGATTTTAGTGCTGTAGTTTAAATGTCAGTCTTCAATATGATATTTTTCTGAATCCATAGAATTTAGGTTCAAAGTCTTAAAAAAAAAATAAAAAAAAATTAAAAAACCCCAAACAAACAAACAAAAAACCCCCAAACAATCTAAAAGACAGGGAAAAAAGTTCTAAAACTTTCTGGTTCCTGTGTTAATGCTCTCATTCAGCCTTCACTGTTTTATCCAATGTAGATGGGAGAATAATCAATGACATAAGTGGAGGGTTGATGCACACATGAAAAGCAAGGCTTCTTCTCACTTGAGAAAATGTACTTGTCCAAGAAAAGCTTCAGAGACATCAAAAGAGGTGGTTCATGGTTTGAAGAACTTGAAAGCTACTCAATTTTTTTTTTTTTTCTTTTCAAATAAGAATGAGAACAACATAATGTAGAAATTTACAATTTAGAAGCACCAAGAACATTCTCTCTTGAGTAAAATAACTCAGCTCTTTGTGTGGAGAAAGACAGAAAGGGATTGCATCACCTTCATTGTTGGTAAGATTATCCCCTGTTTCAAAAGATAGTATATTTGGAGGAAGAAAAAAGAAATGGGAAGTCCTAAGGAGGGAAAATATAGTAGACAAAGCATATCCACTGGCATCTGTCAAACCAAGGCACGTTTCTTTCAGTCCTGCAAGCTTGTGGATTATAACAAGTCAGATTTCTCCATTATATTGGACATACTTGATATTAACTAAGGAAAATTCTTAGATGCTTTGAACTGATTCTGTGGTAAACATGAATAAATCTAAATAGTTGCTTTATTATAGTTTATTGTGGAAGTGTTGTTTCATAATAAATCATTGCACTCTTTAGAAACAAGCTTGAAACAAGTGCATAAATATTAAATGGCCTCAGGAATAAAGACATTTTAAGCAGAATTATTGAGTGTGGTTTCCTAACTCCATTGGGTAATCCAAAATCCCCATAGTCATTTAGGGACCAACATGAACTGCCATTTATAGTAATGTAAATCCAGTGTAACTTTGTTGAAGTCAATAGAGTTATTTGAAATTAACATAAAAAATATAAGTTTGGCCTATGAAATATAAACAGCATAATTGCCTCAAATTCTGTCCATTAGGGTAAAAGAATAAAAATTCTATACCTCTGCAGAAATAGGAAATAAAATGATCTGTATTATGTGTGTAAATTTAGGCAAAAAGATTATACTTATTTCACTCATGTAATAAAGCTCTTATACCCTAATCAGAAACCTTGAAGCAGAAGTTATTCATTTAAAGAAAAATTGCTATTCCTCATTTTAATAATTCTATCAGAAAAAGAAAAGGATTAGCTTTATGGCTTTTGCAAAATAGATATATTCAGACCAGTTTTGTTGTTTGAAGGCCCCTCTGGAGGAGGTGGTAGAAGAAATTAACAGTTCCTGTTTCCTCAGTTTCTGATACCCTGTAGGCTTTCCACATCAGTAGGCATGTTTTTGGGAGGTATGGTCATGCTGTGCCTCAGTTACTTGAACCTAAACCCCACTTGCACCTGGAGAAACAGCACAGTGTATTTACGTGTACACTCATAAGTAGTTAGTGCTCAATTCAGACCACTTGATCTAGACTACAGAATCTGGGATGCTTTTGCCCATAATTGTGGACCTTGTTTGTGGTCCAAACAAGGACTCAGGGTCCTGTGAGTGGACTTACAGAATACAGTGGACACCATTGCTGAACCTCTTATTCTAGGACACATCTCCTGACTTACTCTCTGCCCTGCTATCCATCAGCAACAAACTCAGTCACAACCACAGGGGACAGGGGCTGACTTCAGGACATAGTGTCATATATTTGAGTGCTTGATTTATGAAACAAAACAAAGCTGGAACAACGTGTCCATAGGAAAACTCCTTGCACTTTAGCTAGGAGACATGCTTTTAAATGCAACCTCAATACAAATACAATTTGTGCTGTATTCAATAATGTTTTCAAAGGATTGTCAACCTCTGTCTGCAGGTACCTTTTCTTACAACATTTTCTCACCTCCCTCAATAACCATATAAAATAGATATGCATTACAGAAAATGTGTATAGGTTTGCTTCTATTATAGTCACGATCAAAAGGCAATGATATATTGAAATATTTGCTTTGTACAAATACATCTGTTATCAGAGGGTTCCTTAACATAAATGGTGTATTTTCTATAATGTGCTCCATCTAATGAATGGTTTGGTGAAGGCATGAGAACAGAGCTATGTGGGGAGAATGCAGTAATTTCTCTTTAACGTGCAGGAATTTTGAATACAAGTAAATGCATGCCAAATTTTATTGCTTCTAAATCTGAATAATTGTATTTCTGAGCTGTGCATCTGGGTAGATAATAAAGCCACAAAACAACTTAATGAAACATATAAAAAAATCAAATGACATTACTAACTGTTATAATATGCAGAAAATATATTTTGCATATTGTCACCTAATCTTTCATCCACATACTAACAAATAATGCAACAATAATTGAAAGTCTTATTATCCATCTAAGTAAATTGAGACCAAATTTAAGTTGTTTCCTTTTCTTTGTGTGTGTGTGTATGTAAACATAAAAGTGAGATTGATATTATTGCTTTATGTTTATGGTACATATTTTCCATAATAACTAAGGTGACCAATATAAGTCTTTTCTCCATTCAAATCAGTTCTCAGTTCATATTGTGATTATGTTACCTAGCCAAGTACTTACAAGAGGCAAGACCTAAATAAGTGGCTTTCATCGTTTCCTCTCTTTGATGCATAATTCTGCAGGAATGAAAACTGGAATATCATAAAGAATGTGGGAGCCCTTACATATAAATTCAGTGTCTGAAGTTCACAGAGATGAGGTGCCCTTACCATCCATTATAGTCAAAGGACAGATATGGGTGACGCAGAGGGCAGTACTGCTGATTCATTCTTGAAGCCTATTTTAAGATGAGGTGTACTGCTCTTTTGGAGGTATGCATTTCTTTCCTTTGATTCTTAAGGAATCCTAAGCTTAAACTTAGATTTCGAACTTTCAGAGGACCATGTAAGGAAACAAGAATCTCGTCTAAAGAGGTTAAAATACTCATAGGCATCAGGAGGGAGGAATCTCTTTTGTTCTTGCAATGATTCTAGCAATTTGTCACTGATTTATTCTGCTCTGCCATGGAAGGAATCACTGAAGACTTCCAGCTGGTTTTAATGTCTGGATTTAAAGGACAGTGATCTGAAGTGTCTGCTCCAAAGTGCCTTTTGCAAAGGTGAGGCTGTATCATCAAAGGCCACGCAAACAGAGGGAAAAAGACTGAATTTCCCAGAGTTTGGTAATGCTGTTCTGGCTTCACTCAAGACAGCTGCCTCTGCTGCCTTTCCTTGTGACATGTTGGCCCAGACTTTGACGTGCTTAAAGAGAGAGCAGTGTCCTATATCACCAGATGCCTAGGTGAAGTCACTGCAGGAAACTGTGACAGGTTACAGTGGGTAAGACTTTGCCTTGTTTCAAGAATATATTACCATCTGGTTTTTGATAGTTACCACCTTTACTCATGGAGAAGGATTACTACATCCATCCCGTCTATCCCTTCCTTGTTAAAAGGAAATCTGTTCTGTCCGGTATTCTTTAATCTGCTTTCTTACACATATCAGGTGAAGCTTAGAGTCTTGAAATTTACCTTATAAATTCTGGAAAGGTAAACTGGGAACTAATAAACACCTTGGACCAACTAATGAAAATGCTTCTGTCTTTGTGAAAGAAGAAACTGTCCTCAGTGAAAACATAAACTTTGTACTCCAAAGTGTTTCTTGTAGTGGAGACAGGACTTGTTTTTTAGAACCACACTGTGGAAAAAAAATTTCTTTAGTAAGAAAGAGCTGTTGTAAACATCATAACACTTTCCAGTCTGGGTATCAATTGCAGTTCTGGATTCCTTCTGCTGTTCTTACAAACAACTCACACTACCTTATATAAGCAGTAAGTTAAAAGATTAGAATTTTCCTGTCAGAAGAGAGAGTAAGGAAGACACAGACATAACTAATCCTGGTGACCACATTCCTTGAGGTGCTACTGGAATGAGCAAAAATTGCTTTTGGGGAAATGTAAGTATAAATATGCTGAAAAATAGAGATTAGGAATTGCCACATAGAGATTTGATACAGTGAAATAGTGAGCAGAATAATCAATGCATGAGAAAATGTTCTGCTTTCTTGAAGTAAGAATCAAATGCCTGTAGACAGTTTTTTCCTCTTACTCATAACAGAGTAATTTATCGCACTTCACAGAATGCGGAAGAAAACTTGGTCCTTAATCTGTGAAAGGGAGTTTTCAGGATGAGGAATTTGATTCAACTTTCAAGAATATGAATTGTCTCTTTCTATTCTGTAATCAATTGTTTCTCCTTTCTTCCTTCCTTTCCTCCTTCCTTTCCTCCCTTTCTCCCTCCTTCCCTTTCTCTTTTCCTTTTCTTTGTTTCTGTTAGGGTGGTGAGGCACTGGAATGGGTTGCCCAAGGAAGTTGTGAGTGCTCCATCCCTGGCAGTGTTTAAGGCCAGGTTGGACAAAGCCTTGGGTGGCATGGTTTAGTGTGGGGTGTCCCTGCTTATGGCAGGGGGGTTGGAACGAGATCATTTTAAGGTCCTTTCCAACCCTAGCTATTCTATGGTTCTATGATTCTATTTCCCTTCCTCCCTCCCTCCCTCCCTCCTTAAATCCCTCCCCCCTTTTGTCCCTTCTTTCCTCCCTCCCTTTATTCTTTCCTCCATTCCTCCCTCCCTTCCTTCCTTTCTCCCTTTCTTCCTTCTTTTCTCTCTTTCTTCCTTCCTTTTTTCCTTCCTTTCTCCCTTTCTTCCTTCCTTTTTTCCTTCCTTTCTCCCTTTCTTCCTTCCTTTCTCTCTTTCTTCCTTCCTTTCTTTCCTTCCTTTCTCCCTTTCTTCCTTCTTTCCTTTCTTTCCTTCCTTTCTTCCTCCCTCTCTTCTTTCCTTTCTTCCTTATTTCCTCTCTCTTTCTTCTACTCTTTCTTTCCTTCCTTTTCTGTCTTCCTTCTTTCAAAACAAGATTTTTCCAACAATTTATTGAAGATTTATATAGACAGCCACTATATAAATCAGAACTAAAATTCTGGTAAAAGAGTCACGATTAAATCTTTGAATGTTAAATGAAGGAACTTATATTGTCCAGTATGTTTAACAGAAGATTTATGCTTCAGATATTTGGTTTATATATGATTTATGATGTCATCTAATCTTGAAAAAATAAAAATTCAGCAGGTCAAGATCTAGGATGAATAGCTGCCTACTTTCTAAAAAAGGAATATATTAAAAAAAAAAATCCATCTTAACTCATTAATTCTAAATTGAACTCTTTATTTGCACAAATAATGTTTTAATTTTTTAGTATTTTAAAGTATTTAAAACAGTCAATCAAAATATAAACCATAGAAAAATAATATACTTTACTTATTCTTTATCCAGTATAAACGTGGAGCACTATATGCTTAAAATAAATCTCCTTGCAATTTCCATTTGTAATAGTACTGAAGATGAAATATTTTATTTTTTTTAGGATTAATGTGAAGTAATATGAGGTTTTGAGCAGGGTCTGAATTACAGATTTTTATAGAAAAGGTACATTTGGAGGTGAAACATAATTGTCAAGTTCAGTCCCAAATTCTAATTGAACGCTTTTCTGAAGGTCTGAAAGATAAGATTTTGCTGCTATGCTTTCAAAAACGTAAGTACTGAGCTTTCTCCTCCATATTCTCCTCTGCCCAGATGTGAGCATTTTTAGATGTTTAACTAGAAACAGATCCATTTAGAAAACCTTTCTTATAATCGTAAAAACTGTGTTCGTAGCTCAGGCAAATGGACACTGTAAATTTAATTCAGGATTAATATGTAGGTTTGATACACTTGCTATTTTCTGTAATTAGCCATATCTAATCCATCTTTCACTCAGCCATAAAACTTGAGAAATACACTCTAGCAAATATTAAACAGGGGTTATCAAAATGATCAGAACTTGTTAAGGAGATATGATTTCTCTGTTTCAAAGTGACGTATAAATGGAGTGTGGAGAAAAAAAATGAGAACAAAAATATTTTTTCCTCCTAGTTTTTCTATATTTCTAAACTTTCTTAACAGTACATTTAAAGTAGCATTTAACCTACTAGATCTGAAGTGTTGAATATCTCCATATGATGTCTTAAATGCAAACAACAAAATATTCCAAAATTGGAAATAAGGAAGAGAAATAGATTGTAAACCTGAACTTAAACTGATTTTCCAATTTCAGTGTCCCATTATACAGAAGCATAAAACACAACAAGATAGGAGATCAGATTCTTCATTAAAAAAATTGAGAACCAAATTACTCATTCTGGTGCCATTATCTGGAATGGAGGAAGGTTGCAAACAACTTGGAGAGTTCATATAGGGAGCACCTATGCCTACCTTTTCCTATCTCTAGGGTAGAGTGAAAGCTTTGTATTTTTTATTCTTATATCATTTTGTGAAATCAGGGAAAGGGAGAGATTCTGTGATCTAAGGTGGAATTTATCTAGACAAATAAAATTCTCTTTTTTGGATACTCAGCTTTACTTTCATGTTCTTCCCCTTTAACATTAAATGGGTCACAGGATCAACAAGCTACCCACCTTTTAAAACCACTCATGCTTCTTTCTGGTGCCTGAGATAGCCAGCAGTGATTACAATTGTTTGATATTTCAGGCACAGGTGTGGGGTGGAGATGTTGTAGCTTATTGATAAGCAAAGTAGGCAGCACTGGTCTCACTGGTAGCAGGAAGATGAGTGGTTTAGCATCAGACATTATATACTTGGAAGAAATAAAAAAAAATCAGGAAAAATATAAATAAAAAAGAGTGCAAAGTTTTATTGTCAAGCGCGGCTGTCACTTCATGAAACCAGAGTCATATATAAGATATATGTGACATACTAATAGGAAGTAATTTACCCAAGGATGTTTTTGTGCCTTGAAGTGCCTTCAACATTTCTGCTTTGAAAACTTTGCAAGTGTGTATACATCAGAGCAGTTACCGAGGCGCTGAAGTTTCCAATTTGTGCACAATGTGACTTTTATAATGCTATTAAACTCATTTCATGGAAAGCGGTGTGCACAAAACAATGATACATGAGATATCAAGGAAGCTGCTGAGCTGGGGAGAAGGCTAGAGTGAGGAGAAAGCTTTTATAAAGTCACTTTGAGAATGCACCTCTGCTCCAGAAACCTTCTGTTTATTCACACTGGAAATTATCTCCACAAGCTTTATGCTTGTGCTAGTTTTGGCTGGGGCATTGTTAATTTTCTTCCTAGTAGCTACGACAGGGTTATGTTTTGGATTTGTGCTGTAAAAAGCTGCTTCTTCTTGTTGCTGAGCAGCACTTTACACACTGTCCAGCCCTTTTCTGCTCTGTTACCCCACCCAAAGCAAGCTGGGGTGCACAAGAAGTTGAGAGTGGACACAGCCAGGACAGCTGACCCTCATTGACCCAAGTGGTATTCCATACCCTATGATGTCATTCTTAGCATATAGAGCTGGGGAAAGAAGAAGGGAGTGGAGGACATTCAGAGTGATGGCATTTGTCTTCCCAAGTAACCATTACGCATGGTGGAGCCTTGCTGCCCTGGAAATGGATGAACAGCTACCTAATGATGGGAATGAATTCCTTGTTTTGCTTGGCTTGCATGAACAGCTTTTGTTTTACCTATTAAATTGTCTTTACCTTAACCTATGAGTTTTCCCACTTTTACTCTCCTGATCCTTTCCCCCATCCCAGCAGGGTGGGGGAGTGGGTGAGAAGCTGTGCAGTGCTCAGGTCCTGGCTGGGGCTAAACCACAACAATGTAGCTTGCATGCCTTGCTCCCTTCGTATAATAAATTACATGCATTATTTTTCCTCTCTCTTAAAAGTAAATTTAGTGTTGATGAGATGCAGCAGACGGACAACCCTGGTAATTGAACTCATGTATTTATCTCTAGCATGGGGCAGTGATAGCCTAAGGTTTCCTAATGTCCCATGAGTTCTAACTTGAAGGGATGGCCTCAGATGAGGATGCAGTATAAGAAACCTTGCTAGTCATGCAATCATCAGTAAAAGCTCACCATTTTCCATCTGAAGTGTTACCTTTTTCTCCCTTGCTTCTGCCTTGCCCACCTGCCCTGCTCTTTTATTTTT
Source organism: Agapornis roseicollis (assembly GCA_002631895.1). Classification (NCBI taxonomy): domain Eukaryota; kingdom Metazoa; phylum Chordata; class Aves; order Psittaciformes; family Psittacidae; genus Agapornis; species Agapornis roseicollis. The sequence continues at coordinate 176,846 of NDXB01016817.1, forward strand.
TGCATGTAGACTGTAAATTCAGGGGAATTCTTCTAACTCGTGTTAACAGTAACATACCCTTGGAACCCAGTTCTGGGAACAAGGATTTGATGGTGTTTATTGCAATACAGATAAACCCAACAATTATACAAATGAAAATGAAATCTCTCTTTGTTGTTTCATGCTGGGATAGCTCTGTGCAATCCTTTTGTCCAGTTGGAGCCAAATTTGGTAAGGGCACCAAATTCTTTTCTTGAAGAAAAGCTGTGAGATGATGATAGAATCGAGGAGAAAAGAAACACAGATTTTTGTGTTTGATAGGAAAGTCTAAAGCTGTGATTCTTCTTTGTTCATTCATAAAATACAAACAAACCTTGAGAACAAACAAATAAACCTTTTGCTGCAAAGTGAAATTTCCTGGAGGTAAAAAAAATTGAGGGATGAAAAGGTCAGGTAAAATACATTTCTGTGATAAATTCAGAGCATTTCATTTAGACTAAGACTATACACATGACTTTTTTAATGCATTAAACCAATGATTTTTTAAGCTATTTTGGAATTTTAAATGCAGTACCCCATGTGGAAAGTATTGCTACAGAATACTTTGTCATCATTATTGTGTTTTATTTGTTTTCCTCCTTACATGAAATTTGCTTGAAAATAACACATTTTTTAGGCATTTAGAAAGATGTCATTTTCATCACCAGGCAGACATTCTGACAGCACTGCTTTGAACAGCTTTAAATGGCATCATGTCTGGCTCTGAAACACTGCCCAATTTAAGGCATCTAAACCAGGAGTGTAGTTACTGTGGAATTCAGTTGTAAATGGAGAGAAAGAGAGAAAGACTCCTCAAGAAGCAACTGAGGACCTTCAGATCTGACTCTTCAGCCTCCTCTGATCACACTGGCAGAAATGAAGCTATAGTAATGCAAAACCTTAGTTACCACAGATGAATTCATTGGATATGGTAGACAAATGGAGCCCATGTGAATTCCCCAATTACCACTGTTTTGGCCAGCCAGGTGAAGACCAACAAAGGTATGGCTGTGCAAATCACAGTGAAGTCTCTAGACTGCTTGGTCTGTATGACCCTTTGCTTTAAGAAGACTTAGAATGGACAGTTCTTAGTTATGGACTTATACATTTTGGACATACTCAGGCTTAGGTTCAGTCTCTAAGAACAAGAAAAACCAAATACTGTTGGGTTTAGATGTGCAAATACCTGTTTAGCTAGGAAAAAAATACAGTCTTTGCTCTGTCCTCTTTCTCTAGTGGTCTACAGAGCTGATGTAGTTCAGCAGCAAATAAACCGTCTTATATTAATGCGAAGAAAAAATCAGTGGAAGACCGTGGCTCATGATAACTTAAACTTACTCCAGAGATCATGCAATTAATAAATTATCTTTGTCCATGGCTCTTTCCTCCTAAAGACACAACTTGGGTCTCTGGGATATGGACATGGAAACTTCTGTATATGAGCTCCAAGCCCTATTTCTCCCCCCTCCCCTTCAGTTTTCTTAATAGCATTCAGGAAGAGTCATACTTTTTTATTTTTCACATGACATTAAGGCATTATATTGAATATAGGATTTGGGACTTGGCAAATCAGCAAGCACATTGTACACCTATGGAGACAAAGGCTAACTGAACAGTTTAGGCAGCTGACATACAGGCAAAAGTAATGCTCCAGCATAAGAGGATTGCTGGCTCTATTGTTGGGCCCACAACAGGAACGAACTTATTGCAACATTAATTTCCCACTTCACATGGAAGTTATTTAAGAGTGAAGACTAACAAGCAAACAGTGCCCACAGTTTAATCCTATTGTAACCCTGATGGATTTATATTTGCTGATGGGCTGTAGGACTGAAATGGGGCTGCTTCGTTATTATTTCAATTGTATTTGTTTGGGGAAAAAAAACAAACCCAGGATTATGAAAACATGGCTTCTGCTACTTTTATATAGTCAGAACTGCTGTTCTGCTAGTGTAGGTATAAGATGACTAAAATTATATCTTAGTGATGCAGAAATTCTTCACTCAGGGATGATGGAAATATTTTTAACTGTAATTAAGACTAGTGAAATGTCTCCTTTTTTGGCTACATCTGTTCTTATGACTTCACCTCATTTCTCATTTGCCTTTTTTAAATATGTACAGCAGCAGCCACAGCAGTACATGAGACCAAATGTAGCAGTTACTTCATGTTGTACAGTTTCTTACTCTCTGCATCTTGGAAATATCTGTAGAAGTTCACCTACAGGTGTATATATTCTCTATAACCCCAGAGTGTGACGTTAGTTTTGCAGCTATAGGCAACTACTTTACTGATATTGAACAAAAATAGCACACATCTTCAGTAGACCAGCCAATCAAGTATTTAGTTGTCCAGGTTTTTACTAGAGTCTCTAATGAGGCTCTAACTAACACTTTATTAACTAAACATATTAACAATCTAATTAACACATTTAAACACAAATGAGTTTAACCTTACATGCACAGAAAGGCAGACATATCTTTGGATTATTAAACAGATGTACTGTAGATTCATTTTAGCCAAATCTTCAGCTGATGTTGATCATTGTAATTCCCCTAAGTAAGTGTCACAGCAATTTACATAAGAAAACTAAACCTGTAGCTTTTATGTCTTTCTTGAAAGTGATTGTTCTTGTTCAAGGCATTAATGATCAGAGTAAATAATACAGGAGGAAGCCAGGAGTTATCCCTTTTGCATTGAAATATAAAAAATTTATGTATTTTACAGATAGTCAGTCTTTCTTACGGTTTGTAATTCCAGACAAATTTAATTTGAAAAAAAAAAAAAAAAAAAAAAAAAAAACAAAATTAATTCTATAAATTTTTTTAAAATTTTTTTTTTTTTTTTTTTTTTTTTTTTTTTTTTTTTTTTTGGTTTGGTTTTTTTTTTTTTTTTTTTTTTTTTNTTTTTACATTATTCCAAACAAATTTAATTAAAAAAAAAAAAAAAAAAACAAACAAAAACCAAAATAAACCCTACAAATACTTTGAAAATTGTGTCCTTTCTTTTTTTTTTTTCCTTTCCCTTCTCAGAAATTCTTATAGTTTTGTTTGTCACTTTTTGTTTGTTTGTTTTAAATTTGCTGATACCCAATACCTGAAAATGTACACTAAACATTTTAACCTTAATTGTACTTAAGGTGAAAAAATAAAGAAAAAGAATCAACCCCACAACATTTATAATTGTTTGTGAAGAGTGTTTACTTATTTTTCAGCCAGTTTTAACTGGAAAAAGAAAACATTTGCTGACAGGCAGCTAACTTAAAGCAAAATCTTTCTTTCTTCAGGCACATCCAAATGCTGTCTTCCTCTTCTCTTTGTTTGAGTGCATCAGACTAGCATTTTGTATGGCACAATGCTCTTCCTAATGCTCCTCATTATGTCTTTTTATTATGCATATGTTTTTTTCCCCTCATGTATTCATATTATATTTTTTGCTGCTCAATACTTTATTCCATACAGATGGAATACATGCAAGGGCCTGTCAGCCTGACAGTCTTTCTCAGTCTTCTTTAAAAATAATCTCTCTAAGTATTTCTTGATCCAGATCTCTGCCTTATGCTCTTTGGAGCAAGGAACGTGTCTGGTTTTGTAAGTACAAAGAGTTCCTTTCTACAATTAGTAAAACCATTTTCAAGGGTGGAAATCTGATACACAGCTCTCAAAAAAGCTGAAAATATGCAAAATATCAACCAGTACTGTTTGTATAACCATAGTGGTAGCATAAAGTTTTTATACTCCCTAAATACCTTCCTTCACATAGATTCGAAGCACATCTATTGCAAGTGTCAGCTTGTACCATTTTAAGCCCTGTGGAAAGTCCCCAATTTCCTCATATAACCTGCTCCTGAACTTAGCAGCCATCATCTTTCACCCCAGCTCTGAAATCTCTAATCAGAAATTACTGCAAATCCCAGATCAATGGCTCAATTGCATTTAATATAATTACTGCTATTTAAAAATTAAGAATTTGGATTAATTTCACCTGATTTTAGTTATCTGCAGGGTAAGTGTCTACTTACAAGCTGTTTTTCTGACCTGTAGTTGCTGACACTGTGGGTCTCTCTAGGGGGATTCTTCTGTTCAAATACTGTGCCTACTTCAGGCAGAGCTTGATTATTCTCCAGAATACATTGGCTGCACCTGAAATGGTTCATAAGCAGTAAGCTCATATTGCAGGTCAGAAGATACTTGGAAGAGTGTATCTTATCTGCCAGCCCAGCATGGATGCTCTGGATAGCCATTTGCCAGTGCATTTAACTGAGCTGAACCAAAATATTCAGAATTTTCTGAGCTGCCTTGGTTCCCTCTGGAATCAGCAGGGAGACACAGCTGGGAGGTTTTGGGAGGTGGGTATTGCTCACCCCTTGCTGTAATTACATGCCTAATTTTTAAGAAGCTGAAGTGATGATGAAGTGATTTGAAGCTGAAGACAGTGAAGTGATATGAACTGAAACCCACCTTTGATAGCATATGTGGGATGGTGTCAACTTTTTAATAGTCCTTTTAAACAAACAGATCCTTCTGTCATGCCTTGAAAGTGAATCTTAATCTACTTTGGTTTGGAAGATTCTTTCTGGCCTTGATTTGTGGAGGTTCCTAAGGCAGTTGCCTACTTACTTATTTCAATGTTCCTTTACCTGAGCAGTGGATAATAATTGCACAGGGATTTTGTTATTTATTATTAACACTCATATAGTATGATCATATATGAATCATATAATCACATTATGTTAGATGCTGCAAAAATAGATCAAATGGTACAATTTCTATTCCATGGAATTTGCAGCCTGAAAGAAAATATGTAACAAAAGTGTCCTAATGTAGAGGTGAGGGTAAGGAGGAACAAAATTAATCCTGCAGAATCCATAGCCAGTCAACAGTAGTAATTATAAGTCATTACCTGATATTTTTCAGTGCTTTAACGTGTTTGGATGACAGTCTCTAGACAGGCTAATGCCAGTGTAAGTGAATCATATAGGGGATTAGTGCTTGTAAGCAGACTTGCTATATTTGGGAGAATAAATGTTTCTGTTATAAAAAAAAAAAAAAAAAAAAAAAACCCAAATAATTGCTGTGTCTGGTATGACTGGACAGGTTAATAAAGAGGAAAAGATGAAATATTATACAAATAAGGAGAAAATCATGAAAGGGTACAAAATGCAACAGATCACTAATTTCAATGTAACTTGCTGGCCAC